>VOPJ01011324.1:0-30484 GCA_014673585.1 Semibalanus balanoides
CCTAATTCCATCTGAATGTCGCACAACACCTACATATCCCATACCTGGCGGGAAATCTGATGCCTTTTTCGATAAATCCTCCTGCAGTTGGTGATAACATGACTGCAGCATCATGGCGGCGGTGTTGTCTGTTTCTTCGTTGATACACGGGACACACAAACACGTCTGGTGGAAGAGAAACATCTCTTAGAATGTGTATGTTCGACATTACACCGTAATTCGCAATACCATATACCGAGCTGGAAAATGTTAGCGGAACCTAGGATTCAAGTGTGGTGACCTTGGCTGGTCTTAATAATATAGGCGCCGCCCGGCGCGGCCGAGCGCCTGGGAGTTAAAATAGTAAAAACTGACAGCATTTTACCTAATAGCTTTTAGGTTTGGAAATTCATACTGGGGTGGTGGTCGCTCCGGAAGTTCAGGGCCGACGTGTTAGTCCGTCCATCCGTCTGTCGGCCCACCCGAGCATTTCTGCCACCTTTACTAGGTTGAACGAGGGGCGAAACGATCTCATGGGCTAAATGCCATCACAATAATGTTATTGGCGGATCCAGAGGGGGGCCACGGGGCATGCCCCCAACTACCAAAATCGCGCAAAATTTGACACATTTCCTAGGAATTTTCGTAAAAACTAAGCAACCTTTAGCTAAGGAAAGTTGTTTTTATAAATCAAAGTTACTGATACATAAGCAAGCGAAATCCGATGAGTTTTCAGAAATGTGTGAGACTTTTGGGGATTTGCCTCCCCCCAAGCTGACAAAATCACCCGTTCTGGATCCACCTATGCATATGTTAAAAGACGAACTGTTGGGATACCTGCTCCAGCCTTCAGACCCCGGCTGGTCTGTGATGTAATATTTATTTCTCGTTATTGTGACATGACTGCATCACGCTGCTTGAAGAGACATCAACAATTTGTTCCGCGGAAAGAATTATGTCCTGGCTGGCGTCAAATCGACCATGAAATTACCAGCAGATGGCTCCATAGAAAACTCCAATGCAGGCCACGCCACCTTTCACCGCACTTTCGATGTTCAATATTCCGTCTAATGGTTTCTCAGCGCTGAACTTCGGCTCTAGATGTATTAAAAGCCCTTCTTGTCTCACGAAACGTGGTGTAAGTTTGGCAGGGCTGATTGCGGAGTTTAACTGCACCGAAGTTTGGAGGTGGGAAATCAGATAGCACCTGCCGTTAAAATACGGAACAAGGATGTGAACGATTAGTTACCAGTAAGACGCCTTAAACGGCGAAGGACGAGCGAGTCCGAATAAATCCGCGTCAATTTATCACCCGTCAACGGAGGTTCGTCTTGTGCAAGCATGCTTTTTAATTAATTTTCGCCATGTGTTGTTTTGGCCCGTCCGCAAAAAGATCCGAACTTAATCGATAATTTGAAACAAAATTAGTTTTGCAAGCTTATTTTTAATGCAATTATAACGCTCCATGTTTTTAGGCAAAATTCATTTGGGTGGGTATTAGATGGATTGATTGCGCTTTAACAGCTGCATATTTTTATCCGTCTAGCACCCTTTGGTTTTTGAAGCTACGGCGTTGTATGAAGGCAAATGTTATAGAACGTCAATGAAAATAATTACAGGCAGATTTTAACACCAAAACCTGCATTAAAAACCTAGAATTTTTGCATGCATTTTAGAAACGGTACATTGGTCTACAGATTGGTGTTTTGTTCATCGCTTCACGTCCATAGTGCTGAACTGATTTAAATTGTGAAGACGTCCATAAAACATGATTGTTGCGCTTGTATAACCAGTAACTTGGCACGTTCCCGCGCCGCTGATCGACACATAGTGCAGTATGCTGGGAGGATCGTTTCTCGTAACGCGTCTGTGTTGACACCGTTGTCTTTAACGACTTTTGGTTGCCGATATATAGGTCCGGTATGCAAGATGTTTTGCATGTAAATATTTCGTGGACGGACAAGAGCTTGCAACGTGCGCACGTGGCAGTGTGACTCAGAGTTTGACTCTGTGCAACATTGCCAGTGGTGTGGTCTCACAGCTTCACAATCAAATTTAGCTTTATAGGTCCAGCCGTTTCTCAGCCTACATAGGATAATACTTTCTAACAACCCTGACGCGCACGTGGTCACGCGCCATGCTGACCCATCACATGAGAAAAACATGTAAATAGTCCATAATGTCATTGATGGGGCTATCAGATGGCGAAAAACTGCTTGGTCAATCGATGCGGGATCAAAAGATATAAGCTTTCTGGATCAGCGTCGCGGTCTGGCGCGCCGGCCGGGCCGGGCCGGGTCGGTCGGCCGCGTTATATGTGAGAAAAAATCCGGTATTCATGAGGACCGCTCCGCGCTTTTTCGCGCTCGCTCGTAATCAATCGATCGGGATTCAAAAGATATAAGCTTCCCTGACCAGCGTCGCGCTCTGGCCCGGGCCGGCCTGGCCGGGCCGGGCCGGGCCGGGTCTGGGTCGGCCGCTTATATGTGAGAAAAATCCGGTATTCAATGAGGACTCGCTCCGCGCTTCGCGCTCGCTCGTAATAACGCATCCAATCAAATTAGCATTCTAGGTAATGAATGCAAGAGAGAATAAATGTGTTGCACCTGTAAAGGAAGGTACTCATTCTCTCTCGGATTGTATTACATCGGCCACGGAAGGTTGAACCAAGGTGAGGCTATGGCGTGAATAAAACGCATATTAATGCCATGACCGACTAAACGTACAAAACATAGTTAGTTTACCCTAGTTTGATCCTTTGTTACTTTATGCTACGTCTAAACAAGCAAGGCAGATGAGCATATATTGAAAAATATCATGCTTAAGGGAATGTCATAAGCTTTTAACTGCACCTTATATGCTCAAGCTATTACTGGGTATTCGCGTCATCTACAACTTAATATCAACCAGCAGTATTTCTTGATTTTCCACTCCGAATCCCAAACTTGCTATAACACTTAAACAGCTGTAAGCACTAAAAGAACTCACTCTCGAGAGCCCGAGGCAAAGTTAACTTTGAGACTGTGGTACGGTACCACCGCAAATGTTTCTGGAGCTGGGGTCATTTGACCTAGTTCGGTGACCTGACCTGAGATGACCCGGGTCAATAATTGTACATAATGTGGCGAATTGAAGCCCGAACAGCTGTGCCAAAGTTTTTTCCGATATCCTCGAAAAAACCTTAGGGGCGTGTCTGGGCGCTTAAACACCCCCCCCCCGCCACTCCCCGACACAGCACGGGTTAAACGATGACAATTATTCTGGGCTACCTACGCATTCTTCATATTAAGCAGTTAGACTCATCCTATGAAAAACTAGTGTATTTTCTTGTCAAAGTGGGTTCACTTATAACGAAAGCTCTATTTCGCCGCACTAATTGTACGCATCCCGGCTAAACATTCTGTCTTACATCGATCATACCTTTGCAATCGCAGTTGATCTTCTACTTTGTGAAAAAGTGTGCTGCGGTGGGAAACCCCTGCCTACCCGTGTCCTTTCCCTGTCCCACGTCACCTTGAAAGGGATGCGTGGTGTGATGGAGCCACCAGCGCTGCCTGGTGGTGACGTCCCGCCGCCAGCGCCGCCTGGCGGTGACGCCCGCTCTCTCCGCCAGGTGGAGCTGCTGCTGGATACCTGGCGGACGGAATAGGTGGCATTGCTATGGACATGTCAAATACTTTGGAACTCATAATTTTGAATGTACTCACTCCCTCTGCCATTCGTCCGTGCACCGGGCGCCCGCGAACTATGCAATGGACGCCAAATCTGTGTCGTCTGCTATTTGAAAATGGCGGATGGCACAGAATGTGTGTGCCGGCTACACAAATTTATAATATGAATGACACAAACTTCATCTATGCCTTTCCATAACACAAAAAACTTCGTTTGGGGAAGTTTAACATCTGGGACGTGTGCTATTTTCCATACAGTCGTGTTTTCATTCTGTGTCATTTTCCCGCCAAATTTAAAAACACATTGTACTTGTGTATTTTTTATATTGGCTTTCAAATATTGCGTCATCTACCCATTTTTTTTTTTTTTTTTTTTTTTAGAAAGACACGTCCTCCTTGTGTCCATTTGTGTTTAGTGTAGACTGAATAGCTTCCTACGCAAAATTGAAAAGCTTCTGGTAGTTTCACAACCCGTGCCAGTTAGCACCAGATGGGATGTACTTAAATTGCAAGGGGGTTTGTATTTGCTAATTCTACATCCAATAATTTTGAAATAGTACACTGCTATCGTTTCCTACGTGTATTGCGACGGGAGGTATGTGGCTAGAAATGGCTCGGGACGAACTTAAGTGCGACTCCCAATGATTTTGCGAAAAGTTGGACTCGCGAGTTAGCACCATGAGCAAGGGCTAGTCGTGTATACCGAACGAAATCTATGCTTGAAATATATCGTCTCGTAAAACTGCTTTGCTGATGCTAGTGCACCAACTAACTCGACTGGTCTCACCCCGAACAACAAGCTATAGTCCTCTGGTATATTACAATGGAAGTCGCAATACCACACCGGCTTTCACCTACACAAAGAGACTCGTTAAATGCTGTGGATGCAATTGTAACGCTTACAACGGTACTATATGCGACGTAAGGCAATAATTCAGCAGTTTTGTTCGTCAGTATGTGTCGCTGGTAAATAGAGCGCGATACCACATTGCCGGGAATGCCTGTTGTGAATGCCAGAGAAGGTCAGAGCCTAATTCCTGGAATCGACTTTGTTTCATTTCCTGGAATCGACTTTGTTTCATTGTGAAACTTTCCATGGGCAGAAGCAAACAAATGCCACTCGGCCTTCACTCCCAAATCGACATTGTACCTACGTCCTACTCTGCTAAATTCAGGAAGTTTTTGCAATTTTTCTACTGAGAAGCTGCCCCATCCGAAAAATAATACATCATCTTGCTGGGACGCCGATCAAGTTTTTTTCTCTCTAGATAATCAACGAGTTTACTCTGAAACAAGTGCATTCCAATAATCAGGCAGTCGGTAATAGCTTCATATGACAGAACTGCTGGATGTCCCCAGCGCAAGTAGACTACAAAAGGGTGGATGGGATGGGTAACCTCGACTTATTTCCAGTGATGAGACTGAATCTCGTCCTCAGTAACCTTCCACACGAGGTACACACGTACTTGCTCCGATCCAAGCCCAGATCCAGATTTTGCTATTTTTCAAACGTATTTTTTTTCGCATTCGGCCCTGGTGACGGCCCCCGAGCCGTCCCCCGGGAGTGATGGCCGTCGTTCATGGCGTGGGCCCTTCTCGCAGCTTCGTCCTGCGGGGAAGGGCTTGTTCATGGTGCGGCTGCCCGGTCAGCGGTCCATTTTGACCCACTTTACCCTTTTTCCTCCATCCCATGGCTGCGCAATAGTTCTGTCGGACAGAAGCGGTCTCACCCTAACACCAAAAAAATATACGATAGATCCACCTTTTAATCCTCCCGACTCCCGATCCTATATCCTCTGTCACGCCGGCGTTAACCCTGGTCTGGTGGCCGCTGGCCAGCGGGCAAATGACGGCCCTCGAGCCGTCCCCCGGGAGTGGTGGCCGTCTGCATGGCGTGGGCCCTCCTCGCAGCTTCGTCCTGTGGGGAAGGGCCTGTCTATGGGGCGGTTGCCCAGTCGACGCTCCATTTTGACCCACTTCACACTTTCTCCTTCATTCCATGACTGCGTAATGGTCCAAACGGGCCGAAGCAGTCTTTTCCTAAAAAATATGATCTCTTAACTTTTACCAACTATGGCAACCCTGTTCCTGAACACTGGTGTCGTTTGGTTACGTCGTTTGGTGAAATATCCTTGCCTATCGCACCAATGCCAATGACGACTTATTCTCGGACCGGCCGGGCGGGGTAGGTTGGGATATCCCGATTGGGATGGCACGTTTTCAATGTTTATTTGCCATTCGTGGCTCGGAAAACGTGCGGGACTTCCTAAGCGGCCGTACGGGCAAAGTCGGAAATTCCGGACCGCTTCAGCCCGTGCGAAGTGTCTCATTTCCCGAACCGATCCCGATCCGATCCCGACCGGGGTGGCTGAATTGAAGTCCGGAAATCCCGTTTGGGATCAGACCGGGATTGCTGGTTGGGTCACACCAAATGTAATTTAAATAGTCAAGAACGTCAATCAATTATCAAATGAAAATAATTATATAGTCAGAAATACACAAAATAGAACTATAGGTTTTGCCACAGAATACGACTGATCTGCATAGTGCGAAGGTGTATAAAACAAAGTTGACTAAGCCGATAACTTTTTTACTTGCAAAAGTGCCACCTATTGAACCAATAGATTGCAGATGCAGTGGCTTCTGGCATATTAAATCATATTTGGTGCTATATACTTAATGCTTAGTTAAAATGTCTGCACCATAGAAATGACGATGTCACGTGTCATATTGGTCAGCCGAGGTGCAGCCCCAATCAACATAAAGTTCCTTCGCCCCTGGTCGTTGGGGTGACACCGTCGATATGCCTAAAAAAAACTCCCGTTGGGAATTTCTCCATTCCCATGGGAATTTCTCATGGATATCGATGATGTCACACAACCCAGTGACACCCTTGAAGGTGTTGACCGGAACTTTGTACACCGCACAAATGCTGTTAAAAGGTGTCATCGGTGTCAAAAAGGGTGTTTGTTTTCTGAGTTCAATGAGAGTGCGTTAGACTACCTACTCCCCAAGACCGGATCTCCTGGTAGTGCCGCTGCCACAACCACCTGTGGCACAGCGTACGTGACCTGGTTCTGCAAAACCGCCGTAACCACGGTGAAAAATGTCGGAAACTTGCCAAACAAAGCTTTCGGTAGAGTTTCCGTTTTTGATCCTCCTAAACCTGCGCGGCTCCGGCTCTCTCAAGTGTTGTGACTTGCATTGATCGTCATTTGGGGGAGGGGGGGGGGGTCGTTCCGTGGCGCCGGTCAGTTGGCGGCGCGGCGCGGTGGCGGTGGAACAGGCGAGGGCGGGAGCGGACTGTACTGTGCGTCGGCCTTCAGCGCAGGCGGCTCGGTCAGCTCATCACAGGGAGGCTCTTCACGCCGGCGCACATAAGGATAAATCGGTATTATGAGTGGTTAAAATGGCAAATTTTGTTTTTACCAAATACGGTTTTGAACATCTAATATGTAAGTAAAATGTTCAATTAGCCTAGAACCATGAACCATTCAAATAATTCAATTAGCCATAGCCTAGAACCATATTACATTCGGAATAGGGAAGGACTCATTACAGGCGCCTGAACAGTGTGCTTCGATCCGTGTCTCGGATGGAACATTTTGCTCTTAAAAATAGGTCGACATTAATGTCCTATAACTCGCCACAGAGATGTTTTATCCAAGACATATGCACTTCTAGTGGAAATTTATGGTTCTGAAAACTGTGTCTGATACTTAAAATTAAGTTTTATGTTAACCCTAACATTTATGGCTCTGAAAACTGTGTCTGATACTTAAAGTTAAGTTTTATGTTAACCCTAACATTTGAAAACATTTATATATCATTAATGTTTTATAAATGATAACGCTCGTATCATCTAAACATAAAAGGGAAGCGGAAAATTTGCACCACAGTGCACCAATAGTGACCCCTCCTAAGTTCTTCCTCAAGACATATCCTATGAGGTGATCTACAATATATTTCCGTTCATTTGCGACGGGGAGCTCCAGGAAGATTTTTTTACCACAGTTTTTACCTTCATTTTTACCTTGAATGGCATATGGACAAAATTAAGAAACTTGGACAAGTGAAGAACGCTCTCACCGCTTGCACTCTTCGTTCAAAGTTGGCTTATGGGTTTACCGTGGGCCTCGAATTCAATTGTATGCAAATTATATTGATCTGACTCCATTCTGAGCCTCAGGTATTTCTTCGAAGCCACGCTGCAGAGGGACTTAAAGAGACAATTTGTTATATTTTAGTGGACTAAAAACAATACAAAGCTTTGATAGCTGACTTTGGAGCGATACGGACATTATGTTTCCAGCTTTTGCGACGTGACTTTAAGTGACCTTGACCCAGGGGCGGCGCCACATATTTTATCCAGCGGGGGCAAAATGATCTTGGTTGCCAGGTATCGCCACATTTAAGATAAAGCTTCAACCCTTGAAATCGGATCGTATTTTTGAGTGTTTACAGTTTACTGTTTACTGTGTGTAGGTGTTCGTAGCTTTTCATCTCTTTGAACTTTGAAAAAATACAAATGCCCATCCTTGTATTAAAAGTTTTTGTTTTGCGTCACTGCAACTAGAACGTATTGTAAAACATTAATTATCACAACAAATATTTTATTCTAGTAGGTTCTTCATGTAGTAATCATCTACGGACTACATTAATTATTGTTCTTTTGCTGTTTTTGTTTTTATAGCGTTGCAATGACTGAGTGATTTTGCGCCGTTGGTCGTGTTAATAACTTCATACAAGCCATTTTCTCAATAGATTTTTGCGCTGTGAGGATATCAATTTTAGGGATAGTTATAATTTTTTATGTTTCGGTAATCAAACTTCAGAATTAACTTTAGCATGTATTTTTGTCATGTTCCCATGGGAAACATTTTTAGGCAAAAATTGCATGTTTAAGTTCATTCTGAAACTTGTTTACAAAAAATGAAAAATTATATCCTTAAAAATGTTATCTTCACAGCGCAAAAAAGTCCATTTTGCAAACGACTATTGACTCATTTTTAAACCCTGGGTAGTGGGTGTAAAAACCAGATTTGTGACAAAAGATTAGTGTGAAAATATTGCAGTACGCTTTCAGTACCTCATTTAGGAACGATAATGACTATTTAATTTGCATTTCTCCGCAATAGGTATCTTATGCACTTGTGTAGTGTAAACATAATAACAAATTATACTGAAAATGAAATAACAGCTTTCCATAATTTGAAGCATAATTATTGGGAAATGGGAAAAATTGTGCAGCAAAAAAATGAGCTGGTGATACCAGACATCCGTAATGCTTTTGCTCCTTTCATTTTTGCGTTAATTTATTTTTGTGTTGAGCAGTATGAGTTGACGATAAAAAATGCGCCAGATACCGATATTCCCCCCCAAAGGTCCTGAAACCATGATTTTCCCCCAAAAAATGTCGGACGTAAAGTTGCTGACAGGTTGACGACAGGCTTTACCCCGCCCCCTCTCAGAAAACAACGTCTCGCAACTGGCTGATGGTCTGCTTATTGCTTGCCCCCTCAACCCCGGTCAACATTTTTCGCTGACGGCTGGTGGCCCCCTCGCTCAACATTTTTGGAATCAAATACGCCACTAGATTCCCCTCTCCACAAAAAGCACGGCTAGAAGATCGTCCAGTAGATACCGGACGTGTCATACTGATCATACTGAATATACCTTAGCGATAAGTAAAAGTTGACATTTTCCGTCTCATAAACGTTAAAATTATTACAACAAGTACAAACACTTGGAGAGGGTCTTATCTTATTGTCATGACTAGACTCTTGGCAGTTCACTTGGCAGTTTGTGTTCACCAGCAACCGAATTCCAGCGGGGGCAAAAAACATAGTTTTGCCCCCGCTGCTTCTCCACAGCGGGGGCAAGCTGTCCCCGCTGCCCCGCGGTGGCGCCGCCCATGCCTTGACCCCGACATCTTGTGATCCTTTATTCGTTGACTTGTGGTGACCCCGTGACCCCCCGAACACTTATGATTCAAATGGATCACTTTGCGTAATAGTGATCCATACTCCGTGCCTACACTGCCAAGCAATTCCCAAGAAGGAAAACGCGCCTTCTGTCTAAATTCTGTATTTGTGAATAGATGTGAAAACAATTAACATGTTATGCTAATTACGCAAGCTGGGAGGGGTAACGGACCCATATCTCACATACCGTCGCAGCTAGAGTACCATTTTGTTTTTAAACTCGTGCCCGTGTCGTGTTAATAGTTGAATTCACGCGTTAGGCGTGCCTGCACACCCAAATGTTAATCTGATATTCGCACGTGACCGTGTTGTGTTAATGGTTAAATTTCACGCCTTTACCCTCCAGTGAGGGGTGGATGCCACCCCTCGGTTTTTCCGAAGAACTCACCAAATATCAACCGATCGCAATGAAACTGTACAGTACCTACTTTGCATCAATTTAACACATACTCTAAAAAATTGAAAACTTTTACCTTCGTTATGGACCCATGACCTTTGGACCTGTTTCTCAAGTCGCGTTGGCGAAACTGGCGTCCCGTTAGTAGTAACGATCCTTGAAACATTGTGCAATTCGAGTGTTTTGTTGTTCAGGGCTTAGGCAAAGGTGTTTCTAGGGAACTTGTGGACTTCTGCAGAGAATTGGATCTCGATTTACCTTTTCATAAAGGTCAAGGAGGTCACGACCTCTGATTACCCAAATGTCTTTTTTCGTCTTTCTGTCCGTTGCTAGTGCAGTTTTTGACGCTGATTTCAATTATGGGATCAATTTACGATGATTATGTGTTTCCACTGGGTCATGCGCTGCTAAAGGTCAATCGAGGTCACTGACGTCAGATGACCTGACATTACCTTTTTAATTTGGCAGTTTATAGGTCATTTTGCGATGCTGATTTCAAATATGGAGTCTATTTAGCATTCTAAGATATTCTTTTCCGATTTTAGCTCGATAAGTTATCATTTTTCACGCATTAAAATATGATGACATTTTGGCTTTGACATGACCTCAGAGGTCTCACCTAATGACCCAGGACCTTAAAATCAGATGGCAATGGCTTTCATCTTTGCTCAAGCAGCCACTCGTTTTTGAATCGCAGCTGCCAGCTCGAATTAGGGGCCAAACGCCAAGGGGGTCGTACCCCCCCCCCCCCTACACGGATCACGCAGTGATCTTGTCCTACACGGGCGAGGGTTAAGCGTGCAATATACTGAGGTGCCTTTTCCCACGGCACCTGAGCTGAGCATGTCACCTCGCCGGCAGGAGCGCAGAGGCGGCGCTTTGTCACGTGAGTAGCGAAGATGGCGCCACTTTACGGAGCCAGCGCACAGCAGTACACCGCAAGCATACACCACAAATTGTAAATATAAACGAGACTGCAAAGTAACGATATTTCTTCATCAAATTAATAAGAAATCGTCATAAATGAGTTGTTCGGGACCGGTGGCAGTCCTAAAATATCCAGAAGGCAACGGTTGTAATGAGAATAGCCGTTTTCACGATGGATTATTTTGCGCGAAATGTTTTAAAACATGTTTGTTTTTAATATGTTTAGTATAGCCGTTTTTCACCGATGACTAATTTGCGAAAAAATATCTTAACTCTCGCCCTACAGCTCACCGTTAGGGCGAGGGTTACAACTATTTTTTTTTCTTCGCAATTAGTCATCGGTGAAACATGGCTAATACTAAACATCTTTATAATATTTTTTAATGTTTTAAAACATTTCGCGCAAAATAATCCATCGTGAAAATGGCTAATATCTCCACATCGCTGGCAACGCCGCGACCTCTCCAAATTATTAGCAAAACACCTTTCTGCAAAAATACATCTTTTACCTTCAATGACCTCTGGAGCCTAAAATACCCACCTGAGCTCCATTTTTATAAAACTAGGTCGATTACAAATTTCAATAGTTTTTGATTGACAAATTGGATTGCTTTTTATTGCTTCCAAACAAGGAACCACTGGACTAGATGTTACAGATCCTGATCAACAGCTTGAAACTTGAGGAATGAGGCTTGATGTAATGAGGCATTCTTGCTGAAATTCTGAAAAGAAGTTCATATGAGTTGTTAGATGTTGTACATAACTTAGATTCAGGCACTCTAGTATAAATTGTTTTGCTGAAAGTGAAGTGAAGCTGCAAAGCTGGGTAAAGTGGCCAAGGAAGGGACAAAAAAATGCCGTTAGGATGTCATTATTGGTAATTGAAGGATTTTAAGGATGTCATTACTTTTTGTTCGGGGTGCTTTCCCCCTAAATTCTAGAATTTGGCTACACTGGCGCAATGCCCTATATACTAGGTACAGTCACGACGCAACGGCGGTCAAGGTTAGCGATATTTTTTCCTTGCTTCTCATGACGTCACGTAAATGTTACTATTTCACCGTCAATGTAAATGAACGTTGCTAAGACACTGCTAATTGCCATTGTGACAGACTTACCTACAAATCAGTCTGAGAACAGATTTATTTGTTTGCGAGTTAAACCACGATTTGTTTTTAAACCTAAGTTATTAAATCACTATTTTATTCATGGATAACAATTTATAGAACTGATGATTTCCGATTCAAAGAAATAAAAAATAACATGACTCTTACATGATTAAACATTTTAATATGATCGATACAAGTGAAAACATACATTATATGATTATTGAATCATTGTCACCTAACATTTCGCGAAAACGCCCGAAAACAACATTGCAGAAGATCCGCCATATTCGAAACACGGAATTGCTGCCAGATTATTCCGTACTCTTTGAAGTCGTTTTAAAGATAAACTAAGCTTTGTAAACCAAAACATCGATTAAGCGCACATAGAAGTGACATTTTAATATCCATTGATCACAAAGTTGCTCAATAAACGAACAAGATTGCACAATTTTGCGTATACAAAAAGGATCGTTTTGTTCTATTATCTATCAGCCCGTGCAAATATACCACTCTCTGACGTCACACGTAGGATTTGGCAGCAAAATGGCGGAACCATTACGGCTATGAAGGTGACACCCCCTGCACTGGCGTTGACCATGCTAAAAAACGTTTTTGATAAACCCTAATTCAATTTTAGGGTAAAAACACAATTGCATTATAGGCTACATACTTTGTTGTTAGAACCTTCCATTATAAGTGTAGACGTCGCAGGTGATGCATGTACAGTCGGTCTATTATGTATCTTCCCTTTTTAAGTTGCTAAAACTCATTTAATTGCACTTCTGTGTACATGAAGGGCTGATACAAGGGAACATATGGTACCTACCAAGGAAGGTACCACGTGTTCCCTAAAATCAGTCCTTCGTGTACACAGAAGATAAATTAGATGAGTTTTAGAAATTAAAAAGGGAAGATACATACTAGACCGACTGTACGTATTTGGTGAGGTATATGACATAACTATCGACTTAATTTTAAGAGCAGAATGTTGAATCCGAAACACTGATCAAAGGATCCTGCTCATGCAGCTGTCCTGAGTCCATCCCGTTTTAACATATTAACGTCATCAGTCCTTGCCGTCTTGTAGAGCTGCGGGAGGTGTCGTGCCCTGCGGCACAGTCTAACTCCCGGGCGGTGTTCTGCCCAGCGGCAGTCTAATTCCCGGGCGGTGTCGTGCCCTGCGGCACAGTCTAACTCCCGGGCAGTGTCGTGCCCTGCGGCACAGTCTAACACCCGGGCGGTGTCCTGCCCTGCGGCACAGTCTAACTCCCGGGCGGTGTCCTGCCCTGCGGCACAGTCTAACTCCCGGGCGGTGTCCTGCCCTGCGGCACAGTCTAACTCCCGGGCGCTCGGCCAAGCTGGGCGGCGCCTATAGGATAAGGACCTCTGGAGCCAAGGTCTTCACACTTGAATCCTAGGTGATGCTGCCATTTTCTGGCACGGTATATGGTATTGGGAGTTACGGTGTAATGTCGAACATACACATTCTTAGAGGTGTTTCTCTTCCACCAGACGTGCTGTGTGCTGTATCAACGAAGAGTCAGACAACACCGCCGCCATGATGCTGCAGTCATGCCGCTGCTGCTGCTGCACAATGCCTCTGGCGAAGGCCTCCAGGATCATCGGCATCACATGGGCGGTCAGTAGTCACATTGGTGGTGAGTGGTCACCCTGGTATAGTCACAGTGGCGGTCAGTAGTCCCCTGGTACAGGGCTTCAGAGTCGGAGTCGATCAGNAAAATGACCTGACCTTAGGTCACCGATATGAAAAATCCGAGATATAAGAACTATAGGTAGTAATGCTCTCATGAAATCCTGTAAGTACGAAACCGATCAACCGAAAACTCTTACTTTGGTAGGACTGCAAACTTTTTGGAGGCGGGGTCACCTGACCTGGCCTGGTGACCTGACCTGATATGACCTGAAGTAAAAAATAGCGAAAGCTGGGCAATGGATGAATTAACAGGTACTGAAAATTGGGCGGCACTACGCGCCGCCGTAACCACGGCTACAAAATGGACGATTTGGGGGGTAATTAAAGAAAAGGCTGAAATGTTTAACGTTTTTTTTGCGACCCCTAAATATCTTTCGACTAAAAAATTATAACACTGGAATTACCATAGTGAATAGACTAAACAACAGGAAAACAGTATGCCACAAGGAAAATGTTGATTTCGTTTCGTAGAATCACGGAAACAAGATGGACGATTTTAGGACATTAATAGCATAAGCTGGAATTGTCGTCGATTTTTCGCGACCCATACACTTTTTTTAAATAGTGATACCATTGGACTCAGCGTAGTCGAAATAACGAAAAAAGTGTGCCACCACGAAAATTTAACTTTCGTGTCAAAATTAACCGCCCTAGTGCCCATGTTTCAATCACCTGCCATGACCGGCGAACAAACGGAATTTGATCCGAGACCTGGCCGTGGGGAATATGTACAGTCGGTCTATTATGTATCTTCCCTGTTTTTAATACTTATCTAATGTCACTTCTGTGTACATGAGTGACAGATTTAAAGAAGCATTGGGATACCTAACTAGGTAGGTATCACATGTTCCCTTGTATCAGTCCTTCATGTACACAGAAGAGAAATTAGAAGAGTTTTAGAATCTAAAAAAGGGAAGATGCATAATAGACCGGCTGTACGTGTCGGTTTGTAACAGGACTGCAGCGGCCGACCCGAGCTCAGCCGATTGGGAACGGCAGAGGTCATTTATTCGGTGGCATCACCACATCCCGCCAAAGGTGAATGGGTGCAACACACCGATGGATATAAACACGTCTGTAAATGGTTAAAAGTGTCATGGCTCAGAATCAGGTCGCCAGTGGATCGTGTTAACCCAATGGTTATAAAACGACCGGGTTTGGACCCGAAACAGCGAGCAGTTGTATATCACCGAGACGGTCCAGCGGCCTTCTTAAAGTCCTCATCTGGGGCATGACAAGCCCTCAGAGACCTCTATGACGACCCGCATATCGTGCTGCCCCGCCACCAGACAGTCTTTGCTAATTACTATGCCAAAGAAATGCTGAAAATGGCCACATCAGCCATGTAGCGAAGAAGGGGGATGGCCTCTCAACCGATGCAAATCTCCTGACAAACATGCCCAGAGGATTAAACAAGACGACACTCTAGTCTACCACGCCAAGAAGACCAAAAATTGGAGTCGTTATCACTTTGGGGCTTTTGCAAGAGAAGGGTCTTATCAGGCAATGGCCCTGACCTGTCACCAATCGAAAATTTGTGGGCAGCTGTGAAGGACGACTCCAACAAGCGCTACAACACCCACTTCCTCAGAAAAGCCCCAGGTATAAAATCCCACACGGCTTGCCGGATAATCAATGCACACACACGCCCGGCCACCTGATGAGCGACGTGCCGGAGCACATGCGTGGTGCTGCCGAATACGTGGGGGATGCGTGGGAAAAAGACCACGAATCATCTATATCTTGCTTGTTTTATATTGAACGAGAACAGCCACTGATCAGTTCAGTGGGACACCCTGTATTGTATAATATCAGGCACCGTGCATCACATTATTAATGAAGCCCCAGGTCTGGCCACCAGTGTAGACTGGACGGTCTCCCAATTCATATAAATCAATATCGGCAACCCCCATCTCTACCCACACTCACCGTGTCCCAGATTTGCAGCTTGACTTGTTTGCCATCGATAGTGATCATGCGGGCACCGAACTCCACGCCTGCGTCACAGAAATGGGACATCAGCTTTACAAAGGCATAACAGTGAAATGCACATATGTTCATTGGTGTTATCGGGCCTGAACTTGCCAGGACTCCGGGGGCCAAATTGCGCCCACAGCGAAACGTAACACCGACAATGTCGAGAAAAAAACAAGACTTAATTATTATATAGTAGACACGTTCATTTTTGGAAGTGAAAGAGGGTTTATAAGGGAAACTTTCATTAGCCGATTTGTGCTGGGTTAAGGGTTTTGCTAAATTTTTTTGCGGAAAACGTCATGCAAAATAGCATCTAATAAAATATAAATTGGACTGTAAGATATCAAACCAGTAAACGTCCTTATTGGATCGGGAACCGAGCAGGCGGTCAAGCGACGTGCATTTGAGAACTTTTTGGAAGGTGGCAGTGAGTAAATTTCACACCCCAAATTATGAATTGTAATATTGAATTTGACAAAGAAATATTGACTAAAAGTACATCATTTCAACAGCTGTTTCTATTTTAAAAATCAATATTGTACCATTTTTTACAATTTCCAGGGCTACACAATGTTGGTACTTGTGAAATGTCTCATAGTTCTGGAGAAATGGGGGCATAAATACCCCCTCCAGTAAATTGCGTTATGGAAAATACCCCAGTATCTGCCAGGTTAAATGTATGCTACGATTTACTTTCAATTTATAATAACTATAGCAACTTACCAATGGTCAGATCATGCACAGGCTGGAACCTTTTGTCTGTGAACTGCAGCAGTAGGCAGGACTTGCCAACACCTGATGGAGAAAGACAACAGGTCACTTACTGAGACAGGGTGACACCAGCACATACTTTCAAGATCCTTGAAAGTATATGCTCGTCTAACTCGGAAGTGCTATATGTCAGCAGCTCTTCCAAAATCTGCTAATACATTTCACAAATAGGGTTAACTGCCTTAGCCCCAGGCATGTCCTGAACTTACAATTGTCATCATGCATCAGAATGTTAACAATACTGATGAAATAAAGCACCATTAGCCAGTACTCAGTAGGTATCGCCAGCAACAGTGGGGCTGTTGTGATTGCCTGTAAAGGGGTTTGAGCCTGCCTGGGCCACGTCAGTCTTCATGACGTCACCAAATTATGCGCCTCACTACTCATGATGGCGATTGCATCTACAGAGGTGTAATAGGTTAGAACTGGAAATAACAGCAAACACAACATATAATTAAACATAACGTAAATCCTTCACTTCTTGCAGAATTTCAAATTTGTGACAAGATTGAGTAATGCAAATAATGAAAATACATTTACCTCAGTTCAAATCCATTTCAACATTTTGTCCTTCCAGTAGTCTTTTCTTGAATATTAAGAATCATATTGTAGGGAATATTAAGCATCATATTGTAGGGAATATTAAGAATCCATTTCGGTTCTCTTGCACCTAATGGTGGATAGATGGTTCTGGACTTTAGATAAAGTAACCCACCTGTTTCCCCCACGTATATCACACAATCACAAGCCTCGCATACAATACCATACACAACATTCCTCGATCTACACCCTACTGTCCTGTCATAAGCAGACATGTGCTCGGATCCCAAAAACGGATCTCGGGATCTGATCTGTGGGATCTGGATCCGGATCCGCTGGGATCATAGAATCCACCTTCACAAATTGTCGATGGATCCACTGGATCATTTAATCGCGTCTTCAATAATTTGTCACGGATCCGCCTGGATCTGAGATCGCAGCCATTTTGCGATGGGATCCACTGATCCAGATCCGCCATATACATATGTATATTTCGGAACCAATTTTTAAATAATTGGTCAGTACTTTTTATCGTTGTTATGCAACTAGCATGGGTGCTTCCTTAGCTTACAGTTCTTGTCAATAAATACTAAATTATGGCATAATTTGCAAGTCGGATCCTGTCGGATCCGAGATCCGTTGGATATAATCCATTTTCATGTTTATAATGGATACCTGTGGGATCAAGTCCGTGCAAAATTTTAATCGAAAGATCCACTGGATCCAAGATCCACTTTTAATTTGTCGTGGGATCCAGTGGACAAAGATCCCAACAATTGTGTTTTGTCGAGGAGATCTTGGGATCATAGATCCTACTTTCAGATCCATGCAACATGTCTGGATCATAAGGGATGTTGCCTTCACCCGCCTGGTCCCGTATCACTTTCTCTGTCCGTCGTACATAAACTTTTGCACCACACTACAATTTTTTGCACAGCTGTCCTGCAGTTTTATTACCTTCCCGCCATAGCTGTTCGTCTTTTTGTGAAACGAACGTATCTCTAGATGGTTGATTTGTTGAACTTGTGCCAGTATCGCAGATGGTGACAAAATGAGTCACGAAACCGTCCGAATATGCTAGGTTTTTCATTTATCATTATGATATATATATATGTAGTATAGTATATATACTTATATATATATATATATTATATATATATATATATACAGTGTCCTGAAATTGTTTTTGGCCAGAGTGTGAATGGAATTTTAGAGACGTCACTATTCAAGAAGGAGGTGGATATTGAGGTTAAAATTTGGATGATAATAATAATTTGAAAATATGTTTAATTAGTATGATAACGTAGATAGAACACAATATATATATAAAGTTTCCAATACTTACGCAAAAGTAAACAGTCACGAAAAGATGAACCAAATTGTGGGTATGTATCTGCATACCCTCTTCAGGGACCAGACCTATAGGCTAAATAACATTGCTTCAACTTAAAGGCTGTATAAATACCTACTGCAATAGTAATGCCACCGTAACAGTCAACCATTCTCAACTCGGGGTAACAGGACCGTCTTTTTATATGACGTCAATGAAGCGTATCTGGGACTTTTCGTTGGAAATTAGGGACGTCGAAAACTGAAGACCCACCAAACATTGGACGTGGAGAAACATGTTAGCCTCTCCGGATGTAATTTTTTTAGCAAATATCAAGTAGAGACCAATAAATTGCCACCATATTTTTTTTGCGAAGATAAATTTTGCTGTTTCAATGATGCACTTAGTTCCAATTGGCTTCCTCGTTGACAATTTCCAAGCTGAATCCGGAACGTCCTTCATAAAATACTCATTAACAAAACTAATGGAGGACCATCTCATGTGTTTTTCTTTGCAAAGTGCGACGCATACAGTTCAAGAGAAAACAATCCAATTTTGTATGAGTAATGTCAAATTTGTTGATATATTATTTATATCGGGAAAACTACCGCTGCGGCGCTGTATGCGTTTCGCACGGTTTTCGGGAAAATAAATAATTAAAATACAGTCACGTAACTTTACTGTGAGTTGAAAGGCCTTTCAAGCAGAAGAATGATCCCTTACTCCATCTGTGCCACTGTAAAGTTTCTCAGATGGTTGAAAAGCCCCTAAACTGAAAGGTGGAAAATATGAATTATTTCGACTTCTTTCGCATGAAGTTTTGTTAACGAATGTTACCTGTGCATGCTCAATTTCCTTCATATGACAGCTGAATATTTAGAAGTCTCTGGCGCAGTAAATACACGAAACAAATTTTTCCGGCATGGGTTTGTTTATATGTATCGCCATGGTTGTGTGGCAATGTGCATGTTCAAGCTCTTAGTTCCGCTACGCACCATACCCGGCAGAACAAGAAGGAGAAGACTTGTTGTTGTTGTGTGTGGGTTTGTGTGGTGGCTTGTATATTGGATAACATACCGTCTAAAGGGTACTGAGAGGTATGGACCTAGGTAGGTAGGAATATCGTGTTTTTTTGTCGAGTTTAGATTTTAATACCATTTAGCTCGATCGCTGGTGACGTCGTTTCGATGGCAGGTGACTTGACAAAAAGGTTAATTTGTGTGTGTTTTTCCACTCATATTTGCGAATTTCAGGGACACTGTATATATATATATAATAATATATAAATATAATATATAATATATCTATTATATATATATATATATTATATTATATAAATATATATATATATATAATAATATATATATATACTCTATATAACATATATAATATATATATGTCTCGTCTTCAATTTCAATTATAACTCAATGTTTGTGTGGAAAGGCCCTGACTTCCCTCAAGTATCTGTGGCAGTGGGTCTATTTGGCCGTAATTGTTGACCCCAGAGCCCTCTGCCATAATACAATATTAATTTGCAAGCGGGCTACATGTTAAGCTAGTCTGCAAAGTTCCGAAAAAAGTTGACGCGAACGCAAAGACGCGGACATCGGCGCCCGGAAGATGTTCCAGCAGTGTCCAACTTGCTGGATCGAAGAGATAATAGTGGGGCCCAGCCCAGAACCATATCCCAAAGCTTTCTCACCCAGGCTCATCCAGATCCCCAGACCCCAGGGGCGATTTATGCCGCATTCGCGAAAAGTTGTTCCGCCTCTTGCTGCTTTCAAACTGTCGAGACGTTACCAGACGTTTGTTACAGTTCGGTATATATGTATACAGTTATCGTGTACTATTGAGCGCTGACTGCTTTCGATGATCGTGATTTACTGTCCAAGGCTTATATATATGAAACTACCTTCATTTAAATATTTTTCATCTTGCCAAGATGTGAAACCAGAAAAAGCGATTATCTGAGGCTTGGCTAAACTCACGGTCTGGTACACGGTTGCCAGACTTTCGCCGAGTAAATATGCCAAACCTGGTGAAATTTTATGCCAAATATGCCAACGAAACTTCATGAAAATATGCCCAATTTCGGGAACAAGTATGCCAGACTTTCGCTTCAACTTATCATAAATTTCCGTCCTTTAAAATCGGAAACATCAAATTTGTATAAGTTTTGCTAAAGTAGGTAAACCCTTATAGGAAGGTAGTCATCCGGCAATTTGACCGAATGCGACTCAGGAATGGTGACGTCACTTGGATGCCGATCCCCTTGTCTCCACTCTCCATACAAATCAATGAAAACATGCAATTTTTGACAGACTATATACATAATTCTATTCAGCCGATTTACATAAAAAGAGCGGGAAAAAAGATCAACCCCAGGTCTCTAGGTTATTTAATTAACATTTTGCTCCTCAGTTACTCGTATTTTGACAGCGAAGGGGGAAACATCGTACTCCTTCGCTTATGTTAAAGGCCATGCAAGCCGCGCCAAGAATGTCGATTCGCCAAAAATCATGGTCTTAACTGCCGTCACGTTTCTAGGAAGACCCAACATGGGTGTTTTTTTCCGGCGATTAGCATACGTGGTTCTTCTTTTTAACTGGACTCCTTGCCTATTACCCTGAGCCATTTGAGCCTATGGGGGCTGCAAGGACGACAACCCCCCGGGTAAACCCAAGTTTCGTGAGGGCAAAATGCCTCAAAACGCGGCAAAAATGTTGTACTCAGTGGAATATGCCAGAATAAAGCCAGAATTAATATGCCAAAGTTCCTTTTTTGAAAAAATATGCCAATATGGCAACCCTAGTCTGGTAGGTGGTTCTAATATTACAATTTCGTTTCCCTCGACCTAAGAATACAATTTCCACGGCACCACGCCAGTGACCATCGTCATAACATCAGACAAATGTAAACTCAATATCAGGCAAACTCGTAAATATTTCGCGCCATTTGGAGGCGCACAAGTACTTACATTTTATGTTTTCATAATGGGTCACATTTCATAATGAGTCAACCATTTGTATTCATTTTTCACATTTAATTTCGTAATTTGAATTTACCATTTACTTGCACCATACTACTGAGTACTGATAATATAAAAAGGCACACCAAAATGCTACAAAGCTTAAAGGGAATAGTTCACCTTTAACATAAGGTTTTGAGTTGAGATAGCCAAGTTGGTTGAATAAAATCAGTCTGTAAAGCAGATTTTTCTAAATTATAACGCTATTATTTTCATTTCCAGACTTCATTTTAGTTGTCTGGGAAGAATATTTTCAATAGTCGCCACATTCATACTGGAAGTATTAATTATCGGATAGTCGGCAGAAGACGCTTTCCGACTACTAGAAGCATTTGCTCTCTTAAATTACAAAACGCTACGTCATAATTGTTGGCTCTGGCAATGAAAAAACTCCGTGAAGCATTTGGGCTTGCTAACAGTGCCGAACAGGATTCTCGATCACTTGTTATACCACCTATACATTGCTCATGAACGTTGTTGATTTTTATCGTCTTTAGTGCGCATTTATAGGTAACATCTTCGCTACTCTGGTTGTTATAGGGTGACGATCGGTCTTGTGGAGTTTTGAAACAAAACAAATGCAAAACAGAATATAAGTAAAAATCAACTAAAGGGGCTCCAGACGTGAATTTTATCGTAACCAATAATCAAAGCAATAGCTTCTTACCGCAATAAAAATATATTGGACATTTCAAAAGAGTAGGCACACTCCCTTTAAATAGAAGCATACAATCAAGGGTATATTTTTCGTTATTTTAGACGATCCACCACTCAAAACTTATCGTCGACACCCCTGGTCGTGTTGCTACTTTTCTATATTATGGGAAAAACAGTTCTGATTACCTCACTTTTAAACGCACAATAACATCTTTTAACCCTCACCAGTGTAGGGGTGGGGGTGGATGCCACCCCCTCGGTTTTTCCAAATAATTAACGTAAATATCAACCGATCGCGATGAAACTTTCAGTACCCTACTTTGCATCAATTTGACACGTACTCTGAAAATTTTGAGCTTCTAACCCGTATGACCCATGACTTTTGACCTGTTTCCCATGGTCGTGTTTTTCAAAACTGGCTTCCCGTAGTAACGCTCCTTGATGATGATTGGGGTTTAAGGGCGGGCCGACAACTAAGGTCACATGCCGCCCATAGTAACGATCCTTGAAACACGTGCAGTTCCCGAATGTTTGTTGTTCAGGAGCATATGCAAAGGTGTTTCTAGGTGACAGTTGTAGCTTCTGCAGAGATTGCGATCTCGATTGACCTTTTCGGAGGTCAACGGAGGTCACTGACCTCCGATGACCTCATATTGTTTATTGTTTATTGATAAATATCACCAACGGGCTGACACGCCCACTAACAGGTGAAGTCAGATAAGATTAAAATATGTAATTGTACAAAATAAAGGATGAAAATAAAAAATACACATACAAAATAAAAATATGAAGATACGTAAAAATAAACATGAAATACAAATAAATGTAAAATGCAAATACTAATGAGTAATGCATATAAAATACAAATATGAATACATATAAAAACATGGTTAAGAGCACGATGTTAATTACAATGAAGAATGGTGTCCGTAAAAACGTTCGTGATCTGTGGCACCTACGAATGGCCAGGTAGTGGAGGCATGTCGTTTGTATATTTGACCACGTGGCCCCTGTAAGTTAGGTAACCAAGAGTGAAAAAGTCGCATTTGATCTTGGCCAAGAACAGGTTGGTTTCTTCTTGGTAACGGCATACTATTCCAGAGAGGACCACATTGACGCGGGCAAAACTCTCGGCAAAGACGGGCTTTGTACGCGTCGTCTTCGTCTTCATATGTCTTTCTTCGTCTTCTGTCCGTTTCTAGTGCAGTTTTTGACGCTGATTTCAATTCTGGGATCCACATAAATGATTATATGTTCCACTGGGGTCATGCACTGTCAAATGTCAACCGAGGTCACTGACCTCAAATGACCTGACATTACCTTTTTTAATTTTGCAGTTTATATGTCATTTTGCGACACCGATTTCAAATTTGGCAACTATTTAGCATCATAAGATGTTCTTTTACGATTTAAGCTCGACAAGTTCTCATTTTTTTTACACATTTACAATTTGAAGATATTTTGGCTTTGACATGACCTCAGAGGTCACCTAATGACCTGGACCTTAAAATCAGATGTCAATGGCTTCCTCTCGTCACAAGCAACACGCTCGTTTTTTTAATCGAAGCTCTAGCTCACTTAGGGGCCAGACGCCAAGGGGGGTCGTACCCCTACACGGTCACGCAGTGATCTTGCCCTACACGGGCGAGGGTTAAAGGTCTGCATTGACTTCTAAACCTCAATTGAATCTATGTGCAATGGTGCCCCCACGTTGTTTACCTATCTCATCCATGGTTTATTTGGACTCACCTATGCACAAACCTTTCACAAAATATTACAAATAATTTTGATATCTGACATTCATATCGCCCCAAACAAGCAAGAACAGCATATATTTGTGATACGAAAATTGTCCCACTTTATATTCCTGAAAACGCAGGTATGATTTCTCATTTTCAAACTTGTCTTAACCAGCACACTTCTGGGTGTGTGTGTGTTTGAACACCCCCTGTGGTTTTATCAAGATTGCAAAAAAAGTGGCGCGTAGCGCTGCCAAAAGTCGTATAATTCATAATTGATCCTTTCCACACATTTTATTAAAATTGTAGTTCCTTGTTGGGTCAGGTCAGGTCACTAGGTCAGGTCAAGTAACCCAAACTCCCAAAAAGTTTGTGGTCATGCCATGACCACAGTTGGTAAGGGATTGATATGAAACTTTTAGGATTGCATGAAGTCATCAGTATCTGTAAAATGTTTATCTAGAATTTGTGATATCGATGACCTAAGGTTGGGAATTTTGTGACCTCCCCATTATAAGTCAATGGATACATTTTCAAACGCTTCCTATTTCGTGGATCAGTCCAATTCCTCCCGGAAAATGTTATCATACGATATTATTTATGATTGTGTTTGTTTATTGGGGCTTTAGGGCGCGTCGACTGCTAAGGTCACTTTGCGCCCATATATTATTTATGATCAAAGTTCAAGTTTTGTTAAGTAACCCATACGGGGACATCTGAGGCCATCCGAGGTCAGCAAAACTTTTTTGTTAATAACTCTTAGACATAATGAAGATAGAGAAATGAAACTATCACCAATGTGTTTGTCTTGTCGAGACATGTTTCCTGATATGCAGCATGACCTACTTGGGCATACCGCTTCTTAACCCGCGCCGGGCCAGGGGGGGGGGGCGTTTAGACGCCCCCCTCAGGTTTTTCCGGGATATCGGGAAAACGGCGGCGCGTAGCGCCGCTAATGATTTCAATTGACTGTGTGAGGGATATTTGTCATGGATTTATGACCCAGTCCTTCGGTATTTTTATGAACTTCAGGTCATGTCTGCGTCGGTCAACAGAGCAGCGGTCAACTGTGACCTCGGGCTCTCGCTCAAAATACGTTTGCAGCCCTACCAAAGGCCAGAGTTTTTTGGGTTCTTCGGTTTCGTACTTACAGAATTTCATGTAAAGAGATCACACGTAATTAATCCCTTCGTATCGTAAAATCTCGGATTTTGTCAATCGGGGTGACCTAAGGTATGTCATTTTCCTGCAACTCATCCACTCTCATAACAGTACAACTGTGGGTGTACAATATTACATATGCTTTCCATTCCTAGGATACGCATGATATCAGCCCAATTCCTTCTGTATCATGTTATCATAGGCCATTCTTGAACACCAAGGTACAGTCTTTGTTCTGGTATCCCTTCAGGGTCAGCCGAAGTCATCCGAGGTCACCAGCACATTTTTGTCAATAACTCTCGATAAAATTAAGATAGATAAGTGAAGAAAGCACCAATGCGTTTCTCTCGTTAAGACGCGTCTCCCAATGTGCAACATGACCTTTATTGGGTCACCACTTGACCTTGACCTGAGGTCACAATTTCTAGAGTTGATCCTAACCTGGTAATCCATATACATGATTCGACAGCGCCTTGACGAGACAAACACGATGGTGTCAACAATTATTTTCCGTTATCTCACTTACGTTAAACAGTTATTCGTGAAAACAGTTTTTGACAAAAAATATCCTTTTTGACTTTCTAATGACCTCTGGAAGCCCTAAACTATTGTCCTGAGATGAAGATTTGAGGAACATACATAGCGATTGGAAAATTTAAATAGACTATCTAATGCGTCTTTATTACTGGTTTGCTCCTAGCTATCATAGTTTCCGAGATAATTTGGGGGTATCTGGAGCTAACTAAGTCCTAAATCTGGAAAATCTTGACCTTTGATGACCTTCTGGTGACCCTAATATTGACCTGAGAAAATTTTTCACTGAAATAGTTTCTAAATCGCCTTTTGACGAGCTCTCGAATTGTGTTTTTTGGTTTTATGTCTAGATCTCATAGGAGCCGAGTTAGCCGCTGAAGGTGGCGGTGCTCGGCACGGGTTAAGGAGATTTCCTTTCCACAAAATATTTCATATTTATCTACTTATGAGTTGTTCATGAACGTTCGGGAACTGTTCAATGTTGATTTATTTTCAGCTGATTACATCATTTGTTCATGAACACATCTGTTCACAAACTGTTTGTTTGTGTTTGATTATTAGGAAAAATAGGCAAACACCAAACCCTGTGTATATGTATGCATAAGTATATAGGTATGTATTAAGTATATCTGCTGCGGGTTAGCAAAATGTTGGTGGCCTGTAATTCAATGCGTGTGAATGTTGATGATTGGGGTTTAAGAGCGAAACAACAAAATAAGTCACATGGCACCCAATAAGCATGTGATTGTTGTTCTGCGCTATGCCTTGTTATATTTTGTCATCTGTATTATCCTTGTATATTGCTGACAAAGCTACAATAACTAAATATCAAAGACTATAGTTTTGGCCTTAATTGGCTGATTCACTTACTTATTATGAGGTTACCAGACATTATAACTCACCATCATGATTAACATCGCACATAGTTTTCACCATAGCCGTGTTCACGATGCATGTTGTTTATGCGGTTTACTAAACCATAAACATGTTTAAGTAGTGACTGACCAATCAGCATCGGGCTCACCCGATGCTGATTGGTCATTATGGTTTACGTAAACCGCATAAACATGCATTGTGAACACGGCTCATCTTAGATCTATTGATCACCAAACAATTGAGACCCTCTGGAAATATTGATTCCAATATTCTTAGGAAAGAATCATTATACAAAAATAAAATATAAAAATCATGTTTAGAAAATGAGAACTGACCAAATAAAAGTTTTGAAACATGAAAAAATGCTGTGGAATTATGACCGGTATGACCCCAAATAGTTAAGTTTTGTAACATCTCAAATGCTGTGGGAATATAGACAGTATGATCCCCTGTTGATATTTCTCACATTTGTTTTGCTTAGAAAGAATAACAAATATGCATTTAGGAAGCCCATATGCATACAAATAAGCAGTCTCGTCCACCCATTTGAAGACTTACACGGCGCAGACACGTAACAACTCTTACCTGTGTCACCTATGATGATATACTTGAAAAGATATGCATACGACATTTTTGGTTATTTAGTGAACGCTTCGTTTGGCTTCAAAAAACAGTCTTCTTAAAAAATACCAGAGAAAACAATTGGAACAGCGCAGCAACAGCAGCCACTACGCAGAAAACGCCTCCGCAAACCGTGATACATCAACATTCAACACAAGGCCATAGAAGGTAGCGTCACTGGTGTTATTAGGCGATTTGTTTACATTAAGCACTGACCACTTTGTGACGTCACTGGGTGTCTCTACGCCCGCGTCGCCTAGGTCGACCCGACTGAGGAGGACTCCTGTCGGTATGAGTGGCCCTCTGTCGGCAGGCACGTAGTCAGGATTTTGGGCTCAGGGGGGGGGGGGCACGGTTTGAAAACAAATTCAATATTTTTCTCCTCAGCCATTTGATGCTTGTACCGGTGGGGGGGGGGGGCGGTAGGGTCGGGTTTTCTCAAAGAATCTCATTCCTCACTCTAGTATGAATAATCCACATCTTGTGGCTCCTCAGCAGTGTACTGGCGCTGACCGGAGAGGGGGAGACGGGTAGGTCGGACGTTTTAGCGATCTTATTCTATGCTAGTGGTGAATTTATTTCGGGGCTCAGCCGGGGGGGGGGGGGCATGGCCCGTGGCCGCCCTTCGTTCGGCATGGGGGAGGCCTCTGTCGGTCTACTAGGGCGCCTCTGTTTGGTCTGAGGGGCCTCTGTTAGGTTTCGCAACGCAGGCAGCTCTGTTGGTTCCGAGGGGTCCCTTTGGTTGGGTCTAGAGGGTCAACCTTGTCAACACACGTGGACGCGCTGCGCGCGGGCTCTGGTTCTGGCATATATTTAACCTTCTGTAGGCCACTAGGGGCCTAGCTGTCGGTCTGAGGGGCCTTCGGTCGACCTGAGGGGGCTCTCTCAGTCTGAAGGGACAAGGGACCCTCTCAGCTTGAGGGTGCCCTCGGTCGGCATGGGGAGGCCCTCGGTCGGCATGGGGGCATATGGGGCCATCAGTAGCCAGGAAGAGGCCCTCGATATGCATGAAGGGCATCTGCCTGAGGTGACCTCTATCGGTATGAGGGGGGCCTCGGTCGGGCCGTCGAGGGGGCCCTCTGTCTGTCTGAGGGGGCCGTCTGTCGGTCTAAGGCCCAGCCAACAATTAACTTGGGCACTGATCGGGCACAATGGTTTAATCCCATTGTGCCCGATCAGTGACCAAGTTAATTGTTGGCAGGGGGGCCTTTCTCGATAAATTTATTTTGATATTTCCTATGATTGATATGCTTAATTATCTTTCAGGATCACATAAATAGAACCAAAATAAAATATCGCAGAATCCCTCAACCTATCCTAGCCAAATCCTACCAACATTGCCACAATCTTGCAAATAGCCATCGTTTTCTTTTCTTTTTGAGTCCCAGCGCCCTTGTCCCAGTGACACGCAGTGACGTCACTAGGGAGCCGATGCTAGCAAATCAGGCTTTCCTATGGCCAAATTACAGCTAAAGGCCCTGATTATCATTCACGGCTGTCAGACAGAACTGATAAATAATATAGTTCTTCCTTGCTGCGAGAACTCTCTAGGAATCCGGAGAACATTTACACTGAAAACTTCACTAGTACTTTACCCCGAATCTGCACCGAGATCAGGACGTTCAAGATTCTCGAGGCGAACAGTGGCTGGTCGCTCTAGGTTAACCCGGTTCGCGCGAGCAGATGACAGACGACGCCTTGCTGATGCTCAGAAACCTTAGGCCTGTTACGTCGCAATCATCCTAACTCCTCAAAGTTTGCTCCAGCTGGTCCAGTCTATTCCCTCACTTAACGTTTACCTTTTTGGTATATCGGGTCATTGAAAAGGCCATCTTTGGGCTGGATGACCGTTCTACGAGCTCGATTCGTAGGACATGTTGGGAGATTTCGGGCGAAGCTGGCTCTTAGGGTATGGGGTTGGATACATAATGCTCGGCCCAGTGACGGTCGAGTCGGCGCTCTGAATCTGGTTTACTGAGGCCGGCTGAACACAACCCGGACAATTCGGCCGACATGAGTTCACTAGTCGTTCACGGACTCGCAGAGCATGGATCGGTTCCTTCGGACTGAGGGATCGTGCCTGGTGTTTCTGCAGCAGCTTCCATTGTGTCTCTTCGTCTCTTAGAGTTGTTTTTGTCAGGAACATCTTTGGTGGTTAGCGGGTCCATGTATGCCTCCGTGGAAGGAGCTGGTACACCCAAATCTACAATCTCATCGTCACCGGCGGCGGCGGTAGAGCAAGAGGGAGTAGCCCTGAGGTTGACGCAGTCTTTCCCGAGTATGGACCGCCATGTCTTCATGGGATACCAATTTGCGCGGGTGCGCTTCCGCTTTGTCACTCGCTCCATGTGTCGTGTGGTCTGTTTCTGTGCGGAGGGGCGCCCCAGACGATGTTTCCCGGGACTCGGAGGAACGGATATGTCAGCACCATAGCCTTGTAGAGGAGTGGAAGATGTAATACTTCGTCGATGTTGGCGAACGACGTCTCACAACTGGCAAGCATTTGGTAGTGAGCCTGTGTGGAGACTTGCGACTTGCTGTCTGACGGTGAATTCAACTGGATCGTGTCGTGATGATAATATCGCCGAGGTGTCTTTTCCCTCCGTAACACCTCTCACTAAGTGGACCCTAGATGGCGCCGGTTTATAGGTTGTAAGGAAAGTATATACAATAATCATTATATTTTTTATAACTTATATTTATAGATATAATATAACTAAGCTATGTAGAGTCTGTCATACTCTCCATTCGCAGCTCGGTTACATCTTCATAAAACATATATTATGCTAGCTCAGCAAAGCACCACTCTACACATACCAAAAACGCTTCGTCGATATGGCGAGTATATTTACACAAACACAGAACACTCACATTGCATAGGGCATTACGGCGCACATAAATATATGATCTGCTGTACACATACAATATAGGAGACATCTCCCCCCCCCCGAGGGTCAGGAGACATCTCCCCCCCCCCTCCGAGGGTCAGCACAGGCTTGGCAGCACGGCACATGGCAGAGCAGCACGGTGGCTTGCCACACGTGAAAAACGGCCAGCACTGGCTACACGACTATGAATCTTTCAATGCACGCTATGAAGAGCAGCCGCACACACAATGTTATTCATTTACCGGAAGCTTAAGAACTTTCCACTTTTTGAAGTTCCTATATCTGCAGCCTGACCATCCAATACACGTTCAGTTAAAATATCATTTAAATTTTGTTTTCACATCAGAAACTCATAAACAGCGATATTTGTGCAGCAGTTCTCGACATTTTTTATCTCCCTGCGCAGCAGCGCCTGCGGCTAGCAGTCCTCGAGCCTCGGCAGTTCTGGCTCGCTGAGCAGTTCGGCGCAGTGCGGCGACGAGCGGCGCATGAACAGTGTCACACCGGAGCGGTACCAGGCCGGGATGGTCACGTGCGAGGTGAGTGTGCGCCGCACGCCCGGCGGCGGCGGGTCGGACGCC
>VOPJ01011325.1:0-5000 GCA_014673585.1 Semibalanus balanoides
GCACAGAGGGCTGTTTGGACAATGACATCTCATAATATTCTGAGCTTGGGTGACGTCACCTCTTTGGTGACTTTATAGGCCCGTTCAAGGCTACTTGAACATAATGTTAGGCAGATCATGGCGTCACTGATATTGAAGCCTATGGGTGCACTATATACGGCCAAGAGTGCACTAATGCTGTAGGATCGAGGATTTCTGAACGAGACTTTATGACCAAACTGACCCGTTTTCTGGAATCTGCACATCTCCACGAATCCATAAAGGTAAGGCAAGCCAACATTTCTCCAGTAGGGTCTTCAGGAAATCATCAGGGAAAAAACGCAATTCCCCGTTGGCTCTTATGTTGAAGGCCACAGGCCGGGAATTTCGTGACGTCATCACTTAGGAATGTCAAACACTTGGCGGGGGCTGCCTGTTCTGCATATGATGAGCTTAAGTGACGTCACACCTTTGGTGACGTCATGACACTTCCCGCGAGTAACTGGGGAGGGGTGTTTATAGCCCCCCCCCCTCGCGTTATTTTGCAATATCTCCTTAACCAATAAAGGTATCGTCACCAAATTTTCAGTACTTTGTCTCACATCAATTTGACACATGTTACCTGAAGGAAAAATATAAAGCTATGCTAGGTTAACAGGAAATGACTTCAGAGTGACGTCATGTTCTGCTTTTTTAAATAAATGTTTGCGGGAAATGCTGTCAAAAGTACATTTTGTTTTAGATAAATTCGATTGTCATATATGGAATGACAGATATAAACTCTGCTATCAAACTGCAGTCTAGGATTTTCGAAGTTTACTGAAATTCAAAATTTTGAGAAATTCAAATACCTACATTTTGAAGGTTTGTTTTATACACAATTTGCAAAACATCACCAACCCAATATATACCTAAGATCGAGAGGGGTCCAATGAATATGTGTACCAGGTTTGAAGTCCATATCTTCAAAAATGACTGACTTACAACCTTTCAAAAACAAAATTCGACCACCTCTACAGCATAATCATGCTTACAAATTGTATTTCCGTTTTTTGCTTTTTACCTCTATTGATATGAAAAAACAAAACAAAACAATGTTCTAATGTTGTTTCTTTATTTGGCTAATATTATCATGCTAGGCCTGTTATTCTGTATATGTATTGACATCAACAAACACTCCCACGCCAATCAGTCGTCGGCCATTGATATGTCATAGTTCGGGCGGATTCAAACATTTCTTGCCTAGACATTCTGAGCTGAGGAGCATGACAGCACTGGCGTATCCAGGGGAGGGGGCATCAGGGGCAAATCCCCTCCAAAAAAAACGTCTGAAATTTGCGCAAATTTACACATTTCCTGATCTAGAAGGAGATCTACGCAATTTTTACGAAAGAAAGTTTATCTTAAAACGTCTAGCAATGCATAAGGGAGCAAAATCCGATGAGTTTTTCGAATTTTGATCAACTTTTCCGGGGTGATGGCCCCCTCCCCATGGAGCCAAAAACTAAATCCTAGATCCGCCAATGCATGACGGGCGACAACATCATAGTGTCCGTTTTTTCGGAGCGGTCTAAAGCCAATTTATGGGGTGAAAAATTTACTTCTGGCAATTTTGGCCAGGCGAAGAAATTACGTAAAACGGGTTTACATGAACCCGGAGCAAATGCAAGAGAATAGGGCCTATCTTACGTTAAGTGGTTCGTCCAAAGTCAAAGCTGAGAAAAACACAGTGCACATACACATTCCAATATATTTACACATACATACAGCCATACACATAGATAAATACACTTGCAAAAAGGTGATAGATAGTACGTCATACGACGGTTAGCCTCTGCCCAGCACAGTGCGCCTTACTTCACATGTGCAGTCAAAGATTCTTAGATACCGAACGCCTTTCAGGATTCAGCCCGACTGGGAAGTACGCGTATGTGAAGTACGTGTGGGAAGTACGTATGTCCAACTGGGAATGACGAACACTACAGACTCAGCCCGACCTACCTACATGACTAATGATCAGACCTCGTCAGACTTCGGCTGTTATCAGTCCCGTGACAACTAAAATGGTCGCGCGGTAGAATACTGCGGTAAGGAGCAGCAGTTTCTATAAGATATAACCAGGAATAAGAGAATAACATTCTCTTATTCCTGATATAATTATTCTGATATAATTATGATATAATTATGATATGTTATTCTCTTATTCCTGATATAACCATGAATACAATCACTATGGATAGGCCCCATATGCGATTCAGCGACGATCTAGAGGTACAGAGTGGCCCAGATAAAACGTAACCCGCATTTTCTTAAATAATGAAAAATGTATTAACTGCACAGTCAAGACTGAGGTATCATTGGAATGACAGTTCAATGGCAAAACAATCACAACCAGTCGTAGCCACTAGTGATGTCATTTTCCAAAAATTGCCAGACCAAAACCAATCCAATACCAAGCAGGAGGCATTTTGGTTGACCAAATATTGACCGATTTCGGTTAAGGCCAAAAATGTCCAAGATTTGACCGATTTTCAAATAGAATACTTATGTATACACACAGGCAAAAATAGCCTTGTTAACATCACAATTAATAAAATCCACATGTACAGCTTCCAAAAAGACATTTTAGATGTGAAAAAGGAACTAAATATATTTGCAAAGCAAAATAGTGGATTCTGCAAGCAAGACCAAAGACATGTACATTAATTAATTGAATTTTGAGCATATTATGTATCAATTTGCTGGATAGAAATAAGAACCCGTAAAAATGTAACACAAAAGTGAACTATTTAAGATTGAGCTGACCGAAAAGTGTCCAAAAATGTATCAGCCTGACCGACCGATTACCAAATCGAAAAGTACCGATTAGTCAATCGGTAACCAAAATTTTGGTAACCGATTAACTATAGCCACCATAGCCACCAAGAAGCTCGCACCGTCGGATCGCGACCCTACAGCATATGCTCCAGGTGAGCCCCGTGGCGGTCCTGGATGCGCGGCAGTCGGACGTGCTGGTGGTCCACCGTGCGGCTGATCTGGTGGACGGTGACGCGCCCCATATCGACTCTGATGGCGGCCTTGAACTCCCGAACTGACGCTGGTTTGTCCCTGTAGACTCTGTTATTGAGCTGTTCCCACTGGCGGATCCAGGGGGGCAACCAGGACATGGCCCCCAATAGCCTCGAAGGGGGGCCAACATGTCTTTTGGCCCCTAAAAACGTCAACAATTTATCGTAAAAATAGCCTTTGCAGCATTTAAAATCCAACTATTTACAGTGAAACTGAAAAATTTCGCGCTTCTTCGCGGCGCATGACAGAGTTTTGTTATTGCTTCTACATATTTGGAAAATGGGAAAATGAAATCCATTGAGTGTCTGGCAGAGACTTTCCTTGGCAGCTATTGCTTGCCTCAGGTCCTACTCCCTTCATAAAAACGTTTAGGTGAACATGTTAGCTCGTCTGCCGAGCTCCGAAAAAGGCGACGCGAACGCAAAGAAGCAAACATCGGCACCCGGAAGTTGCTCCAGTGGTGCCCAACTTGCTGGACCGAAGAGCTAATTAATAGTGGACCAGGCCAGAACCATCTCCCCGAGCCATCTCACCCCAAGCTCCTCCAGATACACAGGGACCATTTATGCGCGTTAAAGTCTTACTGTCTCTTGCTGCTTTAAACCATTTACACTGTTACCAGCACTGGGAGATCCAGGGGGGGGGGGTCATTTAGGGCCATGGCCCCCCAAGGCATAAAGTGGCCTGTTTGTTTCTCCCCCTAGACGATCAAGCCTCACATGAAAAAGTGACCGGTAATAATTTATAAAAATGCTTTGCCTGTTCCATGTATACAAGTTTTGATGGAAACAAATAACAGGTCATTACCATTCATAACAGTAAGAATGTCACTGGTTCAGGGAATACAACTCATAATTTGCACGTCGCTCCTCGGCTCAATTTAAACACAAAATATATTTTATGCAGGTTAAAAATCGTACCGTTGTCCGTTTCTCAGCGCATTTATGTTCTATGCTGCTTCTTTCCTATATCATTGGGCAAAACGGTTCGCTTTAACAATTTTTACCGCACTATTAAACGCAAAATAACTATTTTTAGGTCCACACCATACACAATGTGACGCATTGATGAGAATGCATATCCAGGGCTTAGGACTAAAATTTTCGCGCCGCTTCGCTGCGCAAGATTTAAGAGTTGCAGGTCTTGTGGTGCCTAAAACATATTGCAAGTTAGTATAGCGATTCGAAATTGTTGTCACTGGTTCCAAAGTTGACATGGTAATTTGCTAACTCCAGCTCCTAAAAGTTGATATGGCCCATGCCCTTCATGTCATACTGCTCCACACCATGCACATTGGGGGGGGGGGGCCCACCGCCTATATTTCGGGGTTTTATCATGCAAACCCGTAAAAATTTCGCGCCGCTTTGCGGCGCTAAATAACTTAAGTACCTACTATAACCAGGGGTGGATCCAGCGCTCGGTTGGGGGGGGGCATTTTTTTAAAGGTACCCTCACATTTTTTTTCTCCGCGGATTTGGGCTTCTTACCTTATTTGGCATTCGAGATATACAAAAATTGGAAAAAAACGTTTTTTCGGGAAGAAAACTCTTTTTGCGAAAAAAACACACCTTTTTAGAAACAAAATCAAAGAAAAAAAGTAGAAAAATCGGGAAAACCACATTAAAGCACAAAGAACACCACTTTCCGTTGCATATACACACGTAAATAATAATCACGTTTATTTCATACCAACTCGCAGGGGCGTCAACGATAATACTTGAGGGGGTCGGCTGAAATGAGGAAAAAATGTATACCCGTTTTGTCTACGTGCATTTGCAGCATTTTTAACGTGGATTTCCATGTTACAATACGTATTTGGTTAGGTAAGATATTTTATATATTTTATGTGGCCGATGTTCGCGTTATATAGTTTGCGTCGCCTTTTCCGGAACTCGGCAGGCTAGCTAGCTTAACCCGCGCGGCGTAGGGGGGGGTAAATATTACCCCCCCTC
>VOPJ01011325.1:10000-21797 GCA_014673585.1 Semibalanus balanoides
CAGCTACTCCAACAGCACTGGGGATGGCGGCAAGTTCGCCGGCGTCACGGTCAGTGTCGACTGAGAGACACGGTCAGTGTCGACTGAGAGACATGGCACTGAGGACTGAGGGAGGGCCGCTCGCAGCTTGACATGGGATATGTGTCATCTAAGGTCAAGGTGATTGTGGATCTTGTTGAGTGCTGTAGAATGTGGTCCTGCGTTATGCAATCATCAAATACCAGTACGCAATCGTAAGCTCTTCGTCAAAGGAAACGCACGCTCCCTAGCTGGTGTTACCAGATATCAGCTTTTCATCACAAAGTCGGTTCAACACTCGCTTGTTTAGTAAAAACTTCCTTCAACATGAGTGTATCTTGGTGTTCACGTCCCGAATGTGACAGCTTCTGCTAAATGTCTGCTGGTTCGTGTTTTAGCAGAAGCAGCAGATTTCTCTGGGCAGGCCGCTGTACGACAGCCGCTGCCACATCGGGTGCCAGGCGTGCGGCCTGTCCCCCCGACTGCAGCCTGGCTTCACGATGTACCACAGCACGCTGGCCACAGGGCAGCTGCGTCAGCAGGTCCAGCTGACCCGGCCCGCTGACGACCCAGCGCGTCAGCTGCTGCCGCTCCATCCGACCTGCGGCCGCCGGCTGGCGCAGAGAACCGACGTCCCCCTGCTGGACCGCGTGGCAGGCGGTGAGACCGTGCTGCGGGGCGAGTTCCCCTGGCAGGCACAGATCCGATCCTTCGACAGGAAGGTCGGTGCCTATGTACACACCTGCGGCGGCGTCATCATCAGCGACCGCTTCGTCTTGACGGCCGCACACTGCATGCGGAAGGCGCTGTCGGATTATGAGGTAGGTGCTGTGTGATTGGAGGCTGCGGTGACGAGCGGGGGTGTTTGCTCCCTGGTGTGCTCTCTGCTTGTCGTTTGTGTGTGTGTGTGTGTGTGTGTGTGTGTGTGTGTGTGTGTGTGTGTGTGTGTGTGTGTGTGTTTGCGTGTCTGTTTGTGCGTGACATGGGTGATTTAAGTTTTGTGGACACGATTTCAACTACTTTAAAAATAATGGCAGGGCTGCAAAGATGCTGCGCCATGCTTGAGGGAAATACGTACTACGGTCACTACCCTTGGTGTCTCACCTTAACTGTACTTGTGTAATAAAATGGGATTGGGAGCTAGAGGTCCACTCCACAAGAAGGTTTTCTGAGTCTGTCGAAACAACGATCCACTCAAATGCTAAAACTCAGCTGAAGAAAATAGCAATACCAGTATAGTGCATTACCCACCACTTATTCCAATGGAAAAAATCAAATTAAAGAATTTGTGCTGTTTGATTTTATTCCATAATTATCCACATAACTCTGACATTATTCATTAAAAGTGAACTGTTTATAGAAGCCGTTACTCAATAAGCGTTTGGCTGCACCACCCCCTCCAGCTCACTGTTTGCCGGCTGTCTGATCTCGTCAGGTGATAGTTGGAGAGTACGACCTGCGGGTAAAGGAGGGATCCGAGCGAGATTTCGGCATCAAGGAGAAGCTGGACATGCCGGAGTACCTGTCGAACGGCACCAAGGTCGGCGACCTGGCCGTGCTGCTGCTGGACCTCTCCACCCGACCTGCCATCAGCTTCTCGACAGAGGTCTGAATTAGCTTCGGCTTGCTTGTAACAGGATAAGCTTTCGAAACCGATCGTTTTGTTTGGGTCAGTGTCATTCACACTCTGGCCAAGAGGTTAACCCTCGCCTTACGGGGACCGTTTCTCACCTTCGCCGTACGGGGGGAGGGCCTGACAGGCCCCCTGGCTAAACTTGTCCAGCAACCAAGCCAAATGTAGAGTTACCGCGTAAAAAAACCAGCATGTTGCCGTCATGTTAAAAAATTCTAATGGTGTATCCATTTTTGGTTTTTCAGGTCATCGGGTGACCTTCCAGGTCAAGTGAATAACCTAAAAATTACACGTCCAAAAATAGCGGTTGTTCTGTCTCCGTCGTAACTGTTAAAGTATAAATATAAATATGATTTGGTGCGTCAACATGTTGTCGTTGAATTAGCTATCTGAAAGTATTAATCATTTTTATGTCTGATTAGTTAATTAACTCCCAGGAAACGAAAGTCGTGCACCCAGAGACGAAAATTTGCTTATGGGCGATTAACATTTAGCAGCCTCGACTAGACACGTCCGAAAAAACGGTTTCATGAAAACCTTCAAAATTAGAAAGTGTTAAATGTAAATTAAAAACGCAATTGTTTCCTAGAACCAGTTTTTCTCCTATTACCAAAAAAAAGTATGTATTTGATCTCATCTGGTCAAACAAAGTAAAAATGTCTTAAATGTTTAAAAATGACGTGTCATAAATATTTCACTAAGGAAAGCATCACTAGTCAAAAATTGGNCGACGTTTGACCACTTTTTTTTGGCAATCGAGAGAAACGGAAAAAATGAAATACTTCTTTATTTAACTTCAATCACAAGGGAATTAGATGAAGAAAAACGATTCATAATTTGTTGCGCCTACTAGAAGAACTGAAATTGCAATTTTCAGGCTATTTTACTTTCATGTACGGGGATTTTGCATCATTTGGACACAAAATTATGCCTATTATCCAAGCTTTTGTCTAAATAATGAGGCCACTCATATTATTTGGAGACGTTAGTATGGTCACTTGCTCTAAACCACCTTCTTCACCAGCTCCACTTATGTTCCTGAACGCTTGAGCACTGGACGCCGGATGGTGCTCCTCCTCTCGTGACAGCGGGCTGGTGGTGTACTTCTCGATCAGCGCCACCCCTCGTTCGGCTGCGTCGTTCACGACCTTGAGACTGCTTGCTCGCTGCACTGTCAAGGCTATAACGTATCGATACGTTATCCCCCCATGCGATACGTTATCCCCCCATGCAGCCGGACTTTTTTCCAGGAATGTCGGCACCACCTGTAGGGACTCGAAGAAGCCCCGCGTCCACTCTGTCACCCACGCGCTCAAATCCGCTCCCACTTGGAGCCCCTTTCCGTCAATCAGCTTGAGGTCCTTCCGTGCGGGACGCTTGAGGTTGGCTTGCATGCGGTCCCTCTCCACCACATCGACTCGCTCATCGAGGGAACTAGTCCATCCAAGTCCTCGGGCAGGTACCACAGGTGCCCATGGATGGCTCGGATGGCCGGCTCCCTGCACATCTATTCCAGGTACCGCTACAGTGTCAGGATGAGGTTGATGTCGTTCAGGACGGCTCTGATTGGGGAAACGGCCTCACGCCAGTGCTGCATGTAAGCCAAGGAGACGAAAGGGCCACTCGGCGAACACCTTTATTTGCCTGCAGACGTAAGTTCGGGACTTGGGAGGTCATCAGCGCAATCCTGAGTACGTAGTTCGCCTTCACCATCCACCTCGCCTGGTGCTATGCTCTTGGCTGTCGTAGGCAGTATCCACACACTTGGCCGCCAATGTTGAGGAGGCTTAGGACGAACTGCTCCCGGTAATCCTCGCGCGGGTGCTCTCTTGAAGTGACATCGTCCTGGAAGTATTTTACCATGTTCTCCCTCCGCTGAAGCAAAGTATCATTATATCCTCGAGGCAGATATCAATCGCTGCGGAGTCCTCAAAAGTATTTAGTCATCATTGGTCGAGGAATGACCAAGCACTCTTCAACCGTTTGAACAAGGGGATGTCTGGTACGTCAGGTATGCCAAGGCAGGAGTAAAACGCGTCCTTAAGAAATAGCTCGTGCACATGATGTCGACAAGCCAGCCAAAACAGGCTCTTCCCAAGCGAGTTCACCAGCCGCATGCATTCCCGTTGCACCATCCCGGTGTTCGAGCTAATGGTGCCGAAGGAGAGTCCGATCATCTTGTTAGCAATCACGAGAGAAGAGGAAGTATCGTGCACAACGACAGTTATTTCCGTAATAACACAAAAGGGCTTCCTCTTGCGTCGGAAGCCCGCTTCGGGGAAGCTAAGTCCAGGGGTCTTTCTTCACAAACCACAAATCAGTATTCTTCCTGGTTTCCATCTTGATAGCAAGCGGGAAAAAATATGTCATTTGTCGCGACCTTTAAACATGTTCTCCAATCACAACGAATTGCCACTATGATACCTATCTCACCTAACCCCCTCGGGCACAACACCGAGACGCTAATCCAAAAGAAATAATTTTTATTTTTGGGACACCGAATTTTTAATATATATATTATATTTATATAGTATATTATATATATACTACTATATTATATAAGTATATATATACATATGTAATGTAATTACATACAAACAAAAGCTAGAGCTAAGTTGCATTTTGTTTCCATATAATCAATCTGTATAAACAAAAAACAATCAACATTTTTAACTGCATCGGAAAACAGGAGACCTGAATCCAAGTCTCGTCGTCATTTCCAAAGTATGTCAAAATTAGAGGTGGCAAAAGGTGGACCCGAGGACCCGGTCAATTTGCCCGGTCTAAACCCAGTCGGACCTACACTGTTAGTTTTTTAGCACCATGGTAAAAAACAGCATGTTTTCTCGGCTTATTGTAAGCAGGCTAAACGGGTGCTAGTCAGTGGCGGCTGAAGAGTGGGGCAGGAGGGCAGCTGCCCCCCTCAAACTCAGACGCAGGGGCGACTTTGTGTTGCAGGGGCTGCTGGCTCTGCAGTGGGGCGCTCTGGCCACCTGTGAGGGCTGGTGGAGGGCGCTCTTGTGCGGCCAGCAGTGTGTGCCCAGAGCTCTCAGGTGCTCCAGAAGCACCCCTCTCCAGGTCATGCGGCCAGAGCTTGCCCCCCTTTCAGACGGCCAGAGCGCCCTTTCCTCAGGCAGCCACCCCTGCCAAAACACATTAAAGGAGCCCCTCGGCTGAGTTTGGGGGGCAGCTGCCCTTCCTGCCCCCTTTTCCGCCGCCACTGATAAGCACCCATTTAGCCTGCTTAAAATAAGCCGAAAAAACATGCTGTTTTTTTACCATGGTGCTATACTTTGTTAACAGTGTAGACCGGGTCCTGTCAAATCATAACCGGGTCCAACTGAGCTAACCCTTAAACAATATGAACTACTTTCCTCTAATCAGGTCTTTCTGCAATCAAATCAAGGTCGAATAAAGCTTGTTGACAATCACTCATGACTTCGGTGCTTACTTCATAGATTAGAAAAGCTATGTGTGAGAGTAAGGCAAAGTTTAGATGTAGACCTTAACTCGCGCCCCGCTGGGGTCTTCAGCCAAACACGCCCCACTGCCCTGGGGGAGCGTTTTTCGTCCCCTCGTTATCTTCGGAACCAATAACCTCAGCGAGACGCGCAAGGCAGCAATGAAAAGCTCTCAATGAGACAAATCCGACGCATACGCGACATTTTCCAAATAAAGTCACATGTCAGGTCACAATCAGGTGAAAGGCCAAAATATAAATATTTTAGTTTTTAGGCCATACTATTCATCGAAAGCCTTAGATTGATACTATTATCGCACAAAGCGCTCGCAAAGGTATAATGCATCAACCATATTAAGCAAACGTGAAATTCTAGGCAAATGCCAAGGTTAAGATCAGGTCATAAAAGGTCACTGTTGGCAAGAGGTATACGAAAGTTATGCGACACATGTTGTATGGGTATTTGACAAGTATAGTTCGACTTCGAAATTAAGAGCCATTTTTCACAACCTTACACCACACAATGTCAGGGTCAGGTCATTTAAGGTAATATTTTTTAATTGATTAATCTAAATAATTAAAGGAGCCATAAATCGGCCAAAAAATGTATTGCTTTGAAATTTGGTATAAGTATAGTCAATACATAGTTATGTTATATCTATTTCATTTTTGAGTATCTTCAAATAAAATTGTTTTGTGAAAAGTATTCTATTTTTTAGGAGTCAAACTGATATTGTATAAAATACGAGATAGCCATTTTGAGTTACTTGTACTTTCCTTGTTTCTGGCGTTTTAGGTTTGCAATTTGTTTCATCACTCGATTTTCTACGGTTTGTCAACCATTTATCGTTTTTCCACCAAAAATGGCATGGCATGACGTCAATAGAATGTCATTGTCTCCAAAAGCATTACTTCAATTTCAATCACATTTAATTGAAAAGCCGTAACATTGATGCCGCATAAGGTACTGTAAGCTGCACGTCGATATCTTTCATAGTTTTTGAGTGACGGAGAAAATCCGGGAGGAGGCAGATTCACCCCCCCCCCCTCACAGTGGGACGCGGGTTAACCCGCGCCTTACTGGGGTATATTCTGTAGCGCGAGTTATTGGGGGGGGGCTATTTATAGCCCCCCTGATCTCCGGAACTACTGGACCGATCTGAAAAATGAAAACGGTATTAAGTACCCCTAGTACATATGTCGAGGGAAACATAAAATTGTTAACCACAGGGTCACCGATGATGTCACAGGACACATCAAAGACTAAATGTTTGACCGTGTCATCAAAGTCCAGTAAATGGAATCGTCGCGCAAAAATGCGATATTAAACGAATAATCAGTTGATAAATCGGTATGATTCGTGTATCTAACACTTCTTCTTACCATTCTAAGCTGTTTCTTACTTTGGGTTAGGTCAAGGTCATCCGAGGCCTCGAGGTCAAACTGCAGATTACGGTCATTAGGAGTTGTAGCACATGTATATGGGTTCGTTTTTTCGACTAGAACGCGAAAAATGACCTCAGAGGCCAGAGCATTGCTTTTTCCATACAAATAGAAGTAAAAGGCAAAACACGGAAATGCAATTTGTATGCATGGTTAGGTTATGCTGTAGAGGTGGTCCAATTTTGGCTTTGAAAGGTTGTAAGTCAGTCATTTTGAAGATATCGACTTCAAACTTGCTACACATATTAACTGCACTTTTCCAGAACATTTTTTTTTTGAAAATTCGGATAAAAAAATATATATATATATCAAAATTTAGATTTTTCGGAAATATTATATTGCAGTTATATAGCCGAGCTAATTATCTGTCATTTGGTATTAATCAATGCAATTTATTTTATAAATTGCATTTTTGACAGCGTTTCCCGCAAAACCTTATTTTTCAACAAAAAACGCAGAACATGACGTCACTCTGACATCATTTCTGTTTGACCTATCATAGCTTCATTTTTTTCCTTCAGGCAGCGTGTGTCAAATTGATGTGCAATAAGGTGCTACAAGTTTGGTGACGGTATCATTGTTCGTTTAGGAGATATTGCAAAAATAATGGGAGGGGGCTATAAATAGCCCCCCCCTCAGTAAGGCGCGGGTTAAGAACCACAAAGACATTTTCCATCCATTTAATTTAACATTACCTATCTTCAAAAATATTACCCTGACATAAAAAAAATACTTTTAGTCTACTTGAGACCTTGCTTGAGTTTCTCCACAAGACCTCAAAACACGTTTCACTTTCATCTCAATCTTCCTACTCAAGGCTAAGGTTTTCTGCTGATATCTTACAATTGACGTTTGGTGCAGATGAGACAATCACGGAATCGTCAAGTGATTAACGTGTTCTTTTGACTCTTAAATGGTGTGATCAGATGCTATCATGACGTGTCATCCGCTTCTTACCATTGGGGAGGAGCTCCGTACACACTCGTCCACATTTGTGCACATTTTTAACGAACATTACTGATATTTCCTCTGGAGTCAAGTAACAGAAAATAAATTGTAATAACAATATTGTATGGTGCATGGGTAGCATTTAAAGTATTTTTCATTTTGTTTCCTTGTAAGATTTCACCCCCGCTCGGGTAGGGGGTGGATGCCATCCCCGCGTTTTTTTTTAGGAGGGGGGGAATAACTCGCGTAGCTTTCAACCGATTGCGATGAAACTTACAATACCCTACTTTTGAACAATTTGACACATACTCTGAAAATAACGAACTTCTACCCCACACAAACCCGTGACCTTTGACCTATGTATAAAGGCCATGTCAGACGCAAATTGCGCCCCGTTATAGAACCAATCATTGCAACTTGTGCCTTTTTTGAGTGTTTGTTGTTCAGATGCATATGCACAGGTGTTTCCAGTTGAAAGATGTGGTTTTCACTGATATTGTGGCATCAATTGACCTGTTCAGAGGTCAACTGAGGTCACTGACTTAAAATGACCTGACATGATCTTTTGGGAATTCGGCCCAGTTTTCTAGAACATTTGGCGACGTGTTTTGCAAATTCGGCTCCAATTAAGCAATAATAAGTTGTTCATTCACGATTTTAGCTGGGATTAAGTGTTCAATTTGTTACACATTTACGATTTGGATGATATCCGGTCTTGACATGACCTCATAAGGTCACCTTACTCAGAACCTTAAAATCGGGTGTCCATGGTTTCTCCTCCGTTAACAAACACGTTCGTTTTATAATCGAAGCTACAGCTCAACTGGGGGCGAAACGTCAGGGGGTCGTACCAAGCCCCCCCCCCCCCTCCCCCCTCCCTACCCGGACACGCAGTGAACACAAAGAGTATCTTATGCATAACTTGCCTTAACCCTCGCCCTTCCCGGGTGAGGGTTTAAAAGCAAGTTATGCAATAGATACTCTTTGTGTTTTCTTAAGAAGCTAAAAAACATAATGTGTATTATTTTGCGTTGGTACGTCGAAATGTTTTATCTGTATGCACAACACTATTTGTGACGTATTCGAGACGTTGTGAAATTAGTGCTGTTACCAAGGCCCTATATAAACCATGTTGTTACGGAAGAGTCAGTGGTTTAAATCGGATGAACCTTGACCTTAATGAACTTTGACATAAAAACAATCCATTTTTAGGTCTGATACATATTTGTAAAAGCTTGAAACAATAAACCATGTCAATTGTTACGAGTTGTTACGCTCAAAGTGCCTGTTCTCTTGTACACAAGTTTATATGTTCTCTGGTATACATGCATGAGTTGTCTTATAAAGCAAGAGAGCATGGCCAAAATTTTGCATCCTTGATTTTCTTGCAAGAAATGTCTCGCTGCTGTATTACACCATTTATGCAATTGCACAACCTTATGATATTAGCTAAGTATTGGTGTGTGAGCTACCATAAGGTAGGTGTTCTTTGCCTACTTTGTCCCAGCATGATACTTCTCAGGTTTTTAAAGATCCATTATGCTCTTGATTTAATGTTTTCTAAATCAATTTATATGGATTAACTATGCCGTAGAGTGTATTTTTTTTCGATTACCATGCCGTAGAGTGTGTTTTTTTCGATATAAGTTTATTGACACTAATTTGCTATATTGGTCTAACCGGTCCCAATTTGTGTTGCATCGGGTCTGACCGGGTCCATCCTTCAGCTTATCTAACAGGGTCGACTACGGTTCCAAAAAATCAGCTTTTTCCACCACTAGTCGGAACTCCTGAAAAGGCGGCAAGCGGTCACAGTGTCGCGAAGCATGCTGAAATGGCCTGCCAGACAGACAAAAACGGAAACAGACCATTGGTCACACGGCGGCACGTGATTGTCGTGTGGTCTTGTATGCCTCCGGTCGGTGCATTTCCATAAAGAGACTCGAAGGACAGCCGACGTGATACACGGAGAAGAATAGAGCTGTGACCTTGAGCTGGCCGCATTTGTACTGTGCGGTATGTTTTAGTGTCTGCCGGCTGTTGGGCGACTCTCGATACCATCGACAGCTGATGGGATTACAACCTCGCGCACCGAGCCTATCTAGGTAGCCACCGGCTCAGGCGAAATCCCAGCTAATCCCCCCCAAAAAATCACTGTTTCTTGTAGCACAGTAAAGATGTCAGATACATAAAATAACGTATAAAGCGTAAAGCGATAAAGACTAGTTTTGACGACACTAACTGCTACACAACTTACTGACTCAGTCTTCTTGTGACACCATGCAAGCTTACTTGTAACAATTGTGCTATTCATTGCTACAGACAAACATTAACTGAAGACAAACATTGACTGTAGACTAACATTGGCTGTTGACAAACATTGACTGCAGACAAACACTGACTGTCGATAAACATGGACCTTTTTTAAGTCGTCAGTTTGTAAGTCATTTTGTGATGCTGATTTCAACTTTGGCGTCTATTTAGCATTCTAAGATGTTCCTTTACGACTTAAGCTCGATTAGTATTAATTTTTTACACATTTACGATTTGATGACATTTACGTCTTTGATATGACCTCAGAGGTCACCGAATGACCCAAAACCTTAAAATCATATGTCAATGGCTTCCTCTCGTTACAAGCAGCTTGCTCGTCTTTTAATCGAAACTCCATTAGTGGTCTAACGCCAGGGGGTCGTACCCCCTACACGGTCACGCAGTGATCTTGCCCTACACAGGCGAGAATTAACGTGCTGGGGGGGGGGGCAGATTCTGCCCCCCAGGGATAGATCTCGAGAATCGCTCGGTCGATTTTGATGGGACAAATGCCATGTGATTCGTCATTAGCCCGCGCCGGGCCGGTGCTCGGCGCCACCTCCACCTTCCTCGGGCCAAGGAGGGTGGCGTTTCGACGCCCCCTTCTAACTCGGCTCCTATGAGACCTAGACATAAACCAAAAGCATCATTCGAGAGCTCGTCAAAACGATTTCGAAACTATTTCGACAAAAAATATCAGGTCAATATAAGGGTCACCAGAGGTCATCAAAGGTCAGATTTTCAAGATTTAGGACTTAAATCCAGATACCCCCAATTATCTCGGAAACTATGACAGCTAGAAGCAAACGACCGAAAAAGCAATAGTTAGCTATTCAAATTTGCAATAGCAACCAGATCTTCAATTTTCATCTCAGGTCAATAGTTTGGGCTCCAGAGGTAATCGAAAGTCAAAAAACTACTTTTTGCCAAAAATGTTTTCACGAATAACTGTTTACTTAAGTAAGATAGGGAAATCATGGTGACACCATCGTGTTTTTCTCGTCAAGGCACTTCGAATCATGTATATGGTTACCAGGTTAGGTCAACCTATAAATTTGACCTCAGGTCAAGGTCAAGTGGAGACCCAATAAGGTCATGTTGCATATTGGGAGATGCGTCTTGACGAGATAAACACATTGGTGTTGTTCTCACTTCTCTATCTTAATTGTATCGAGAGTTATTGACAAAAAGGTGTTGGTGACCTCTGATGACCTCGGCTGACCCTGTAGGGATACCAGAACAAAGACTGCACCCCGGTCTTCAATAATGGCCTAAAATAGCATGATAAAGAAGTAATTGGGCTGATATCATGCGTATCCTAAGAATGGAAAGCATTTTAATATTTCCCCATCGGCTTATAATGGAGAGTTCAAGAAACTGATCTGACCTTAGGTCACCAATATGAAAAATCCGAGATGGAAGAAAAATAGGTAGTAATGCTCTCATGAAATCATGCAAGTACGAAACCGATCAACTAAAAACTCATGCTTTGGTAGGACTGCAAACTTTTTTGGAGGTGGGGTCACATGACCCGGCCTGGTGACCTGGCCTCAGGGCCTATTTTAAGGGAAAACCACTGGGGGGGGGGGCAAGACAAGATCAAACATAAAGCACACAAAAGGCAAAAAGGACGTAAGCATGTCTCTGATGTAATATTCCAGTTAACCGTGTTGGCATCGAGCAGAGCCCCAAAACGACTGAAGGGGACGAAAATTAACCGTTCCTACAAAAAACAATCGGATTTTCACAAACCCACGTTTCTACTTTAAAAAATGACACAAATAAATACACGTTATTGTCAATACTTATCCCTTGTTGGGGAATGTTGATCCAGCTCGTAGGCAGGTTATGCAATTTGAGCATGCAGAGCATGAAGAGACCGAAGGAACTCAATGTTAATAACACTAATAATAATTCCTAAGGTATACAATATAGGTACATCCATACAATGGCTTCGCAAGGATTTTTTAGGCTGGGGGGGG
>VOPJ01011326.1:0-16684 GCA_014673585.1 Semibalanus balanoides
ATGCCAATGTGAAAGTGAGTGATGACAAACGTTCTAATACCTTGAACCTTATTCTTCATGATGTTGATGTGCCGGGTAACTGGCAGAAGCGTCTTGATGTTCTGGATTTTGCGACACCGGTATCCTATGTACAAATTGCACAACGTGGCGGTAATGGCCGAGTGGCAATCATGGCGAACCAAAGGCTTACGTATCGCAACGGAAATGAATCGTAATATTTACACGGTGCATATTGATAAAATTAAAGCGGCTAACAAAAAACTAAAGCTGGGTGAAAAGAAGAAGAAAACCTTTAATGGTGAAAAAGCTATCTTTAAACTTCCAAGATATTGAAGTACGTGCAGTACTTCAGTTATTAGCTGATTTCACGAATAAAAATATCGTAGTCAGTGACTCTGTCAATGGCAGTATTACAGTGCGTCTTAAAGATGTGCCTTGGGATCAGGCATTGGATATTGTGCTGGAATCTAAGAACCTTGGTATGCGCCAAAATGGTAATGTTATTTGGGTTGCACCGAATGCTGAGCTTGATGCAAAAGAAGCTAAAGAGCTGGAAATTGCTAAACGCAAAATTGAGCTTGAGCCATTAGTAACGGAATATATTCCTATTAATTTTGCTAAAGCATCTAATTTGGTCACCTTGATTGAAAAGCGTTCTAGTTCTGGTGATGAAGCGAGTCACTCGCTGCTTTCATCTCGTGGTAGTGTGTCTTTTGATGAGCGTACCAATACATTGCTTGTAAAGATACTGCATCCACAGGTTGAGCAAATTCGTGATCTGATTAAAGTACTGGATGTTCCGGTGCAGCAGGTATTAATTGAGTCACGCATTGTGATTGCCAATAATGAATTTGGTAAAGAGTTAGGTGCGCGTTTTGGTGCTTCTCCTCGTTGGTCTAATAATGACTCGGCGGGTATAGGTGGTAGTTCGGTGAGTGCATCTGATGGTTATTATTCATCCATTGGGTCTACTGGTAACAATTCAGCAGGTTTGCCGGGTATTAATGACCGTCTTAATGTGAATCTGCCTGTCATTGGTGCAGCCGGTAGTTTTGGTTTCTCTATTCTTACGTCTGACTTTATGCTGGATCTTGAGCTATCAGCATTACAGGCAGAAAACGTTAAAGGTGAGGTTATTGCGACACCAAAGAATTTAATCACGGTACGTCAGAACCAGACGAAGGCGATGATTGAGCCAAGGTTGTTGAAATACCGTACAAACAGGATAGCTCCAGTGGTGCGACAATATGCCTTTAAAAAGGCAGTACTGAGCCTAGAGGTTCGCACAGATTACGCAATGAGCATCATTTCTTATGGATTTGAAGTGAAATCAGGATACGGTGGGGACAGATTTTTGATGATGTGCCGAGTATTAAATACCCGTGAAATTCAAACTAGGTTTTTTGGTCGAAGAATGGACAGACTATTTTGTTAGGTGGTGGTACACGAGGAAACGGCAGTAATTAATGGTACGACCAAGGTGCTGTTTTGAGGTGTCTTCCCGTAGTTGGTCCAAGCTGTTCGCGCAAGACTAACAAAAATGAGAGTAAAGCGTGAGTTGCCTGAATTTTTCGTTTTACACCGAGAATCTGTTGATAGTAAAAGGTAAAAGGTGCAGGTTCGCTGATATATAAGAGAATAGTAAACTGTTTTCCTGTGAGCCCCTCTTCTCTTTGAGAAGAGGGGCTTTCTTTTGCCTGTCTCGTTCCCCTCCTCGTTTTAATTCTCGCCATTCACTGTGATCAAAAGCGCCGTTTGATTCCTACGCCGACTGCTGGCATAACACCCGAATGCAAAAGAATATTATCCTCGTGGGCCTTATGGGTGCGGGAAAATCCACCATTGGCCGACAATTGGCGCGTCGCTGTAAGATGCAGTTCTATGACTCAGATGTGTCATTGAAGAGCGAACTGGTTGTCAAAATCCCCAACTATTTTTGAACATTGAAGGGGAGGAGGGCTTTCGTGAGCGTGAACAATTGGTCATTGAGGAATTAAGTGGCTTGGATCGTATCGTGCTGGCTACGGGTGGCGGTAGCGTTTTACGTGAGGAAAACCGTGCCTGCCTTAAAAAAGCGGGAGCCGGTCATTTAAGCTGCGTGCGTCAGCAGAACAAGTTATATAATAGTGATACGGCATGATAAGGGGCGGCCTTTGATGCAAACCCCGAATCCTTTACGCACCTTGCGTGAGTTGTTGAAAGCACGAGAAAAATATTATTTGGAAGTCCGCTCAGCGATTGTTAGTCCGACTGGGAAGGGCCAGCGGGCATCTACGATTGTTTTTCGTCATGCCAACTATAACTAAAAAAAATACAGGAAGCTTCAAATGCAAACGTTAAACCGTTGATTAGGCGCAGCGTAAGTTACCCCGTTCATATTCGGGCGTGGCTTACTGTCACAACCTGAGCTGTTACTACCCGCATAATTCACGGGCAAAGCTGCATCACGGTTTCTAATGAAACGGTTGCGCCATTGTATCTTGCCAAGCTTGAAGCGAGCATTAGTGACTTGCGTCATTCGGCGGCGATTTTGCCAGATGGTGAATCTTATAAAACGTCTGGATACCTGAATCAGATTTATACGCACTTGCTGGAGCAGCATGCTGACCGTAAATCTACACTGATTGCGTTAGGTGGTGGTGTTGTTGGTGACATGTGTGGTTTTGCGGCGGCTAGTTATCAGCGTGGGGTGAACTTCATACAAGTACCTACTACCTTGCTTTCAATGGTTGATATCAGTCGGCGGTAAAACTGGTGTAATCACCGCACTGGGCAAAACATATGATCGGTGCTTTTTATCAGCCACAGTGTGTTGATATTGATACAGATACCTTGGTGGAACACTGGAGGATCGAGAGCTAAGTGCAGGTCTTGCCGAAGTGATTAAGGTACGGGCTTGATTCGGGATAAAACGTTCCTGCATTGGCTTGATGAGAATATGGAGCTTTTGTTAGCCCGTGATCATGATGCACTAACTTATGCGATAACACCGTTCTGTGAAGCATAAGCAGAAGTAGTGGCTGCTGATGAGTTTGGAATTTCAGGGCAAACGCGCTTTTGTTAAAACCTCGGGCATACCTTTGGTCATGCCATTGAGTCGGCGATGGGCTACGGGAACTGGTTACACGGTGAGGCTGTAGCAACGGGCATGGTGATGGCGGCTGAGCATTCCATGTTAATGGGCTGGCCTGGGCCAGCGGATGAAGTGCAGTTTATTCGGGATTTATGATCAAGCCAATTTACCGGTGCTAGCCACCCGCTGAATGAGTGGCGAAGATTTTATGCGCTATATGTCAGTAAGATAAGAAAGTGCTGGACGTACTTTGCGTGCCTGAATTTTGATAAATCCTTAGGCTGTTAGGCGGTATTAATCAGCGACTTTGATCATGATGCGCTGCGCAGTGTTCTGGCAAGGTCGTTATGAATATGAACATGGCATCTTATGCTGCCAAATCCGGCTAATAAGTCAGGGGGCGTCAAATTTAATGAGCCCTGCGCCACAGTAAACCGCAGTGAATTTCAGCGTGACCGTGATCGGATTATTCATTCTAAAGCCTTCCGCCGCCTAGATATAAAAGCCAAGTTTTCGTGAATCATGAAGGTGATCTCTAATCGAACGCGCTTGACACATTCGCTGGAGGTGGCTCAGGTAGCGCGTTCGGTGGCGCGGAATATGGGTTTGAATGAGGATCTGACCGAGGCGATTGCTCTGGCGCATGACGTGGGGCATACGCCTTTTGGGCATGCTGGGCAGGATGCGTTAAACAAATGCATGGCTGACTATGATGGTTTTGAGCATAACTTGCAGTCTTTACGTGTGGTCGATCAGCTAGAGGATGCGTATGCAGACTTTCCTGGCCTGAACCTTTGCTTTGAGACACGCGAAGGCATACTCAAGCATTGTGCGGTGAAGCATGCCAAAGAGCTAGGGGATGTAGGGCAACGGTTTTTAAATAAAACCCAGTCTTCGCTTGAGGCACAGCTGACCAATATTGCTGATGAAATTGCTTATAACAATCATGATATTGATGATGGTCTGCGCTCAGGGCTGATTAGCCTGAGTCAAGATTAGTGAGGTGCCTGTTTTTCATGGGTTGGTTGGAGGTTAATGCACCTCTAATCCGCAAGCTTGAAAGGGCCTCGTTTGATACATGAAATTTTGCGGCGTTTGATTGGCGTGATGATCGTGGACCTGACTGAAACCAGTATGGCAGCCATTCAACAGGCTAATATTGTTAGCCTTGATGATGTGCGGAAGCAGCCGGTGCGATTGATGCAATACAGTCAGGGCTTCCCTTGAGCGGAAGAATGAGTTGAAGCGGTTTTTACGGGAGAAGGCTTTTATTTTCACCCCATGTCTACCGGGTCAAATGGCGAGCGCAGCGTATTGTTGAGGGCTTTATTCGATGCTTTTTATGCATGATCGAAGTTTATTACCCGGCTCAAACATTCAAACAGATTACGCAGGATCTAGTGCAAACCAGCGGAGATAAAGGACGCGCCAGAGCCATTGCGGATTATATCGCTGGAATGACTGACCGGTACGCGATTCGTCAATACGGTGAGTTATTTGACCTGTCAAAAATAGACTAAGTGTAAATGTTTTTAAAAATGACGCCCTGCTATTCAATGCACTACGACGCGTCTGGCCAAGCTTTCAAATCCATGAATATAAGCATGATCCTGCGATAGGTGCTTATGGAGAAGAAGCTGCCGAGGCATTGCAAATTGCCCCTGAGCGTGTTTTTAAGACTTTATTGGTTATGATGGACGGTAATCCAAAGCATTTAGCGGTGGGGATCAATACCGGTGAACTGCATCAGCTAGATCTTAAGCAATTGCTCGACCTTCGCTGTAAAAAAACGGAATGGCGAGCCCCTAAACAAGCTGATGCGGCAATTACTGGTTATTTAGTTGGGGGCATTAGTCCTTTGGGGCAAAAGCGGTCGTTGCCGACAGCGTTGAATCATTCGGCCTTAGGTTTAGATACCTGTTTATCCAGCGGGGGCGAACGTGGCTTAGGAAATTGAATTACGCCCGGATGTTCTGCTAGCGCTTTGTAAGGCAGACGGCAGTTTTGCACTGTGCGTTAGGGTGGATGTGGTGCGGTAGGGCGATTTTTTCGTTAATTGGTAGTGCTTGTTCAGCTGATTTTACCTATTTTGGCTATATTTAGCGATATCACTTTCATGCAATTGAACCATTGGTGGGGTTCTGCTCAGACAGTAAGGGTGGCATCGCCACTAACAAGCTAGTTTGCGAAGACTTTTTTAGTGGATGTGTTATCTTTTCCCATACTGAGTGTTTCATCTTGAACAAAAGCGCCATAAAAAGGATAAAGAATGCTGGAACAAAGCAAGCACAAGATTCGAAAGGCGGTCATTCCGGTCGCAGGACTGGGCACGAGGATGCTGCCCGCTACTAAAGCAATTCCAAAGGAAATGCTGCCTGTCGTTGATAAGCCCTTGATTCAATATATTGTTACTGAGTGTATTCAGGCGGGCATCAAAGAAATTGTTCTGGTAAACCCATAACAGTAAAAACTCGATTGAAAATCATTTGATACCATGTTTGAGCTTGAGACAATGCTCGAAAAACGTTCAAACGTCAGCTGCTTGATGAGGTGCGGTCATACTGTCCGAAAGATGTTACCATCATGCACGTTCGCAGGGTTGACGCCAAAGGTCTGGGTCATGCGATTATGTTGCGCCCATCGGTTGTGGGTGATGCCAATAGCGATTTTGTTACAGATGTATTGATCGATGATGCCTGCGAGTGATTTTGCGCACTGAGAAATCTGTCCAAGAGATGTTGCGCTTTACGATGAAACTGGGATTAGCCAGATCATGGTAGAGCCAGTGCCGATGGAGAAAGTATCATCCTACGGTGTGGTGGATATCAATGGTCACGAAGTTGAACCCGGTGGTTCAGTGCCAATGTCTGCTATTGTTGAGAAGCCATCACAAGAAAGTGCGCCGTCTAATCTGTCTGTTGTAGGGCGGTACGTATTGTCACCCCATATCTGGAACTGGCTACGTAAGACGCCGTTGGGTGCAGGTGATGAGATACAGTTAACCGATACCATTGGCTTGTTGATGCGTGAGTATCAGGTGAATGCCTTCCAAATTACCGGTAAGAGTCACGACTGTGGTTCTAAGCTGGGTTATATGGCAGCCAATGTAGAGTATGGCACTCGGCATCCCGAAATGGGTTGGCCGTTTGTTGATTTTCCTCAAAAAACTATTGTGAAAGACTTATAAATATTCCTTGCCAATGAGCCAGCGTGCTGGTTCATCAGTCTGTATTTGCTTGGCCGGTTTATTCTATCCAGCCTTTCTGTTCCATTAGTGGGTTGGTTGATACTGCGGTTATGGGCAGTTTACCTGAGCCACGTTTTATGGCGGCTGTCGCGGTCGGCGCAGTTTATCTTAGGCACGGTTTTCTGGGTATTCCCGGCTTTTTAAACGCATGGGCACGACTGGATTTGTCGAGCAGGCAGCGGGGCGCGGTGATTCAACTGAAGTCAGTTTAGCTCTTGTGCGGGCATTAGGTATTGCGCTGTTACTTGGCGTCTTAGTAGTCTTATTACAGTTTCCATTGGGTAAAGTCGCACTTCAGTTAATGGGAGCAGGGGACGACGTAACAGCCAGCGCACAGATTTATTTTGATATTCGTATCTGGAGTGCCCCCGCGACCTTTGTTAATTATGTGGTGCTGGGTTGTCTGATTGGTCTGCAACGGATGCGGTCGGCTTTACTGGTACAGCTGGCATTGAATTTGAGTAATATGCTGTTGGATGTGGGCTTTGTGCTTTATTTGGGCAATGGAGACCGATGTGTTGGCTGGGCATCATTGATCAGTGAATGGCTGGCGATGGGGGTAGGGCTGTGGCTATTGCGTAGTCAGCTCGGTCTAGCATGGCATCTTGCCAGTACTGACTTGGCTGCTTTAAAGCGTAGCTTACTCGATAGTACGGCATTTCAGGCGTTGTTAAAGGTAAATAGCGATTTGTTTCTGGCGAACTTTGCTATTGAGTGCGAGTTTCTTCTTCTTTACTTCTCAAAGTGCACAGTTTGGAACAGTCGTTCTAGCGGCGAATGCCATCCTGATGAATATGTTTAGCATGCTGTCTTACGGCTTGGATGGTTTTTGCGCATGCTGCTGAGGCTTTGGTCGGTGGGTGCTTATGGGGCGCGGACAAGCGGTCTTTCCAGGCCAAGCGTGAAAAGTAGCACGATACTGGCTGTTCTAATGTCGGTTGTGATCAGTGTTTTGTATTGGCTGTCTGGTGATTTAATTATTACGATCGATGACCGGTAATTGGATGAGGTTGTTGGTGGTTGCCTCGTTAAATACATGTTTTTGGGTAGCGATTGCGCCGATTTGTGTCGTTTTGGAGTGTTTTCAGCTGGACGGGATTTTTATTGGGTGTGACGGATACGCAGCAATGCGCAATAACAGTAAGGTGTGGCGTTTATTTTATTTATGTCGGCACTGGTTTTTGCTGACTGTGCCATTGTGGGGGAATCATGCTTTATGGGCGTGCTTGTTGGTATTTCTAGGCCTTGCGTGGTGTGCTTTTAGGCAGGCTTATCCGGCCATTGTGCAGCGTATGGATAATACAGCGTCAGTGTAAGCCACTGGATACTCAATTTAGTGGGAGTGTTATTGGGAGTGTTTGTTTTTCAGGGGTTTTTAACATCGCTCAAACCCTGCGTTTATGGCAGAATCCCTTTATGCTAAAAGACAAACACACATACAACCGTAACAAGCTCCACAAACGTCTGCGCCATAACGTTGGGGAAGCTATTATTGATTATAATATGATCGAAGCGGGTGATCGTATTATGGTTGCCTATCGGGGGTGGGAAAGACAGCTATACATGCTGGATATGTCTACTGGGTTTGCAAAAAAGTGCCCGCTTTTCATTCGAGTTATGCGCGGTAAATCCTCCGATCAGAAGCAGCCGGATTTTCCAGAGCAGATATTGCCTGACTATCTGAAAAAACTCGGTGTGCCTTATCATATTATTGAGCGTGATACTTACTCTGTCGTGAAGCGCGTTATTCCTGAGGGGAAGACGACTTGTGGCCTGTGTTCCCGCTTGCGGCGTGGGACTTTATATGGCTATGCGGAAGAGCATGGTTATACCAAAATTGCGTTGGGTCATCACCGTGAATGATATGAATTGAGACATTGTTCCTGAACATGTTCTACGGTGGCAAAATAAAGGCGATGCCGCCGAAAGTTGGCGCAGTGAATGATGGTCAAAAATATCCTGATTCGGCACTGGCTTTACTGCAGGAAAAAGACCTTCAGCGCTATGCGGATGAGCAGCAGTTCCCCATCATTCCTTGTAACTTATGCGGCTCTCAGCCCAATATGCAACGCCAGTCAATTAAGCAGATGTTGAAGCTTGGGATGCACGTTTCCAGGGCGGATCGAAAGCATTTTTTTCCTGGCTATGCAAAATGTAGCACCTTCCCAGTTAGCTGATCAGAACTTATTTGACTTTCAGAGGTTGATGTTGGGCTCCAACAGGCGACGAAGCGCTGCTGACAGAGGAGCAACAAGATAAGCAACAGTGGCTGGATGAGGCGATTGATCCGCGTTTTGATCTTTCCAGAAGTTATGGATAAAGCTCAGCCCGGGATTATTTAGCGCCGCCTGTGGCTAATCGCTTGGCCTGAAATGCGTGTAGATTATTTCCCAGGCAAGGTCGCTGATAAATGGGTGTTAATTACCCGTTGGAATAAGGTTGGTTTTTGTAGAATAGCATTTCCGTGCTATGTTGCCAGTGGGACTGTGATCATTTTTGAGCGGTCTTGGACAGATTCTTAAATTGAGAACTTCTTCCCTGCAAATGGGCAGGCAGAAAGGTGGAAAATAATGAATGAACCCCAGTCTACTTTGGTAGATCGTTTCGGTCGCCGTGTTACCTATGTGCGTATGTCAGTCACTGATCGCTGTGATTTTCGTTGTGTTTATTGCATGGACGAAAAAATGACTTTCGTGCCGCGTGAACAGTTATTAACGCTGGAAGAAATGTCACGCCTTGGCCGTGCCTTTGTAAAATTGGGTGTTCATAAAATCCGGTTAACCGGTGGTGAGCCTTTAACTCGCCGCAATGTCATGCAGCTGTTTGATGATTTGGGCAAGCAGGAAGGTCTGCGTGATTTCACCTTAACCACTAATGGCAGCCAACTACCAAAGTATGCGCAGCAAACTGAAAAGATGCCGGTGTCACAGGATTAATGTTAGCCTTGATACCTTGGATGCTGACCGTTTTAAAGCGCTGACTCGGATTGGAAAAATTGAACAAACCTTGGACGGTATCGACGCAGCGATTGCAGCAGGGTTCGAGCGTATCAAGCTCAATGCGGTGATCCTGAAAAACCGTAATCATGACGAAATTATTCCATTGGTAGAGTATGCTCGTGATAAAGGCATTGATATCAGCTTTATCGAAGAAATGCGCTGGGTGTGATGCTGATCACGACCGGGCTGAAGTCTATTATTCCAGTGATGAAATCCTGCGCGACTTACGCACCCGCTTTGACCTAGAGGCGATTTCCGTGAATACCGGTGGCCCTTCGAAGTATTATCAGAGTGCAGATAGTGACATACGGGTTGGCTTCATATCACCGCACAGCCATAATTTCTGTGAAGATTGTAACCGTGTTCGAGTGACGGCAGAAGGGCGCTTGTTGTTGTGCCTCGGTCAAGAGCACTCCGTTGATTTACGTCGGTATTGCGGGCAAATCCACTGGACCGATGCCAGCCGTTAATTGCTGTTCGATTCAGCGAGTCGAAATGAGCATTAAGCCAAAAGGCCATGAGTTTGACTTGAATGCAAGCCCATTTATTCCGCCCACAATGAATGCCACTGGCGCTTAAGGGGTCATCTTGTGTTAGCCTCGTTTTACGCCTGACCGTGAATTCCCAAGCTATCGAAGCTTCGCTGAAAGTGACGGCTAAGGCCGTGGCGGTTGATGAATATGGCCAAGCGCGGGATGGCTTTATTGCGGCAGAGCGACCACTGACAATCTATCTGGATAAGCGCGAAGTCGTCACCCTAAATGACTGATGGCTGTGAGCCGGAGTTATTGATTTTAGGGCTGGCTGCGGATCAGAATTTGCTGACTGGACCCTTGAACAGCTCAAAGCGATTTCGTCAGGTGGCCGGGAAACTGATTTCGGTGGCGATTACGACCTTTTAATGGCGTGGACGGCCTGGAAGAAAAACTGAGTCCATAAGCCGTAACGACTGGTTGTGGGCAAGGCACAGTTTCGGTAAATTTGATGGAAATATTGACCGCCTGAAATTGCCGAAGTTGGGCTGAAACAATCGCTCATTTACGCCATGCTGCAAAGCCCTGAAATGCTGCACAATGAAGTGTATAAACAGGCTGGGGGTGTGCACGGTTGCGCTTTAGTGAGGGAAGTGGAAATTACAGGCGTTTGTGGAAGATGTTGGGCGCTAATGCCGTTGATGCGCTGGCAGGGTATATGTTGCTGCATGATATTAAGGGCGACGATAAGTATTTTTTCTATACCACTGGGCGGCTGACTTCTGAGATGGTGATCAAAGTGGCGCAAATGGGTATTCCCGTTTTGTTATCACGTTCCGGTATTACGCAAATGGGCCTAGATATTGCCCGCCAAGTTGGTGTTATTTTAATTGCACGGGCTAAGGGGAAGCACTTCATGGTTTACCAAGGTGCGGAACAAATTGAATTTGATGCGCCTCCAGAGAAGCGCAGTTAATTACTATTCAGCATGTGCTTTCACTGTAAGTTTCATGCATTTCTCCATTCCTGTCAAAATTGCTTCTATCGCCTGCGCTTACATGGCCAAGATCTTTAATCTGATCTGTTCAGTGCCAAGGCATTATTGATTAAGTCATGCATTAGTGTCTGTTTTGAGTTTTGTGATGGCAGATTGATGAGCTTTATCATAACTAACAATTACTGAGCTCGTTGTTCGGGGTATAAGGCAAACATATCGATTTGTACCGCGAAGTTGTTAAAAGCGCTGCTTCGGTAAACACTGGAATCCAGGCCACCCAAATTCTCGCTTTTTCAGCAGCCTTGCTTCTTTCTTTCTGGCAAGGGTGTTTTGCGAAATTGATTTGAGTTTGATGTCCCCCCATTCCCAGATTCCACCCTTGAGTTTTTTTGTAGCTTGGCTGATGAATTCGGGCGGTATACAGGCGTGCTACTTCATACTCATTCTTGGTAGGCCATGAGCTTGCCAAGTTGCTGTGCGTGCCACGTATTAATGGCAAGCTACTATACACCTAAGCTGTCGCTCCTGTTCAATCAACGGCGCGAGTGTTTTTTGATAACGCTCTGCATAAGCTTTGTTCTGATAATTGCTTAGGTGTTGCGTGTATTGTTCAAGCACTGTATTGAAAGTGGTTTGTGTTTCGCTTTTGGGAGCGGCTTCTGTCGTGTATTCCCTCTGTGCTTGAAGTGGATCAGGTAACACTTGCTCAGTGCCAATGGGCAAAAATACCGTCCCCACTGAAAAGCCTGCTGATTTTTTTCTACCTTGACGCCATTGATCTTTATCGCCTGCAACAAACTATCCTGTTCCAGTGGAATCCAGCCTTTTTGCCATGCGTAGCCAATGATGAGTGAGTTTGAGTAGAGTGTGTTGCCCAGCAGTTTTAGTGCGAGCTGATTGGCATCAATAAACTCACAGTTATCCCCCAGCGCAGCATGGAGATCCTGACTCACCGATGCCGCCTGGAAAGTCAGTTGCGTAGGATGAATTCAGAAGTTGGGTATGTTACTATTAACAATCGCCTTGTTTATCGTTTCCTGTGTCCGCGATAACAGGGCATCATTCGACGCGGAAACAATGCTATCACAGCCCAGTAATAAATCCGTTTCACCGGTAGTAATCAGCGATGCATGCAGCGCGTCTGGCTGCTTTGCCAGCTGCACGTGTGACATCACTGCGCCGCCTTTTTGGGCAAGGCCGGTCATATCCAGAATGCTGGCACTTTTAGCTTCAAGGTGAGCCGCCATGCCTAATAATGCGCCCACCGTCACCACACCTGTACCTCCTACACCAGTGATCAAAATTCGGTAAGGTTGGTCAAGCGCGGGCAGGTTTGGTAAGGGCAGGGCATCAGCACCAGTCTTACTGTTGTGGTTCATGCGCAACGTTCTGGTCCCGCCGCCAGCTCACACCTTCAATGGTGACGGAAGCTTGGGCAGAAGCCATTTAACGCAGGGAGAAATCCTGATTACAGGCTTCGATTGATTGATTGTACGCTTAGTGCCGAATGGTTGTTTCCAAATAGCTCAATCGATAAAGCAGCTTTAGAGGCTTCTTGGAACAGTCACCACAGCCTTTCACAAACAAGCTTCATTGATAATGGTGCTGTCTTAGCCAGCTGTGGAGTTTACCGCGGCTTTACGCCGTCGGCGTTGCTCAGTGCACAAATCTTTTCGTAATTAGCACGTTGTGCCGGAAATTCCCGTAACTGTTTTGAACGCTATCCAGTTCATTCACGGTGGTAGGACATCCACGCCAGCCGGTAATGTTTTACAGCGTTGGGCATCATATTTGGTGGGTCATCAGTTCACGATGCCGTGCGGGTCACCACCTTCGGGCAATCACTGTAGGCCATTTGCGGTACAGATAGTGGGCCGTCTGCAACCGGGTTGGGCCAACCCGTCATTGCAATGGCATCATTAAAAAGTATTTTGTAGGTCATATTAGCGTTGGCACTCACTGCCGCACGAATCGCCAATAAACCGGAATGAAAATAAGTACCATCACCGAGATTCACAAAGACATGTTTCTCATTAGTGAAATGCATTTGTCCTGTCCACGCCGCACCTTCGCCGCCCATATGACTAAACGTTGATGTGTCACGATCCATCCAGACCACCATATAGTGGCAACCGATGCCTGCCAGCGCTCGCGAACCTTCGGGTACTTTGGTCGATGTGTTGTGCGGACAGCCCGAACAGAACCAAGGTTTACGTTCAGCGGTTACGCGTGGTCTGGCCGATTCGCGTTCCTTTTTGGGTTATTATGGCAATACGCGTGGTCGATAAGCTGCCGGATGTGTTCCGGTAATACCAAAGTGCTTAGACGTTTGGCGATGGCCTTGGCGACGATGGAGGCGGATAACTCTGCGGCTGCGGGTAATAACCATTCACTGCGCGGGTACGTGACCACTTCCGCCACCGGCACTTACCCTTTGCATCAAAACTTGCCGTAAACCTTGGGCCGTACAATTCATCCCGCCAGTTATTACAGTTCTTCTGTTCAAGGCCATATTCTAAGAATTTGGCGCTTTTCCTCCACTACCAAAATTTCGCTAATCCTTTGGCAATAAATATTGTGCATTTCTGTGCATCCAGTGGCCAGACCACAAACCGATTGTCATCACTCTGGATGCCTATCTCCGCCAGTGTTCCTTGTCTTTCCTAGTCCCGTAGATGCCTGTTACTTAATATCTCATCCTACGGCTTTACCGGCAGCCATGATCGAACGGGATCTTGGGTGTGAATCAACAGTGATTTTTACTTCAGTTATTCGCGTGACGGATATAAGGGCAAGTGCGCGTACCATTTGTAATCCAGGCGCATCCCGTGCTTCCTGCACCAACGGCGGATCAGGCCAGCGCAGGTTCAATCCACCCTCCGGCATATCGAAGTCTTCCGGCATAATAATCCGGTTACGCTCCGTATCAATCTCAACGGAAGACGTGGTTTCAACCACCTGTGTGACGCACTTCATCCCGACAAGGCCCAGAAGTAACGGCTCATCGCAGCCGTGTAAGCCGAAAGTTCAATAAAACTCTTATACATTAGGAAGGATACAGTACCGGTTACGCCAGCGGACAGGCCATGATATTCTGTTCGATTGTGTGAGCGGGTGTGGATGATTGTCGGGATGATCATCGCCAGCAAATCATCAGAACCACCGCCAATGTTTGGCAGCTGCCTGCCATATTGGCTTTAATAGCATCCAAGGACGATCCACGCCTGCCCTTTGCCCGTACCACATACTGAACACACCTTTTTCATACTGCCGCTTGGAGAGGAGAGGGTTGACCTGCTAGTGCCCCCAGACGGCAGTGGCTGCTAGATCTTCATTGACTGCGGGTTGGCTAAACACGCATCATGTTCCAGGGTTGAGGTGTTGTTTGTGCTTTCACAGGTATTGTTCGATCCGACGGCAGCGGCGGCGAAGCCACGGTAGCCTGTAATGGAAACCACCCGTATTAAAGGCCCCGCTCGCTGGTCACTTTCTTTTTGCCAGCATCGGCAATCTAACCAGTGCTTGTGTGCCGTTGAGGAAGGCGCGGCCTTTGCTGATGGTGTATTTTTCATCGAGAATGGCGTTGCTGGGTATTTTGGCGGTCATGCGGGTCTCCTTGCGTCGCTGTTTCAGTAATTCGTAAGCGTCTCAGAATTTCTCATGGTGTGTAAAGGGTGGCTGGCCGCTGCTAAACACGGTGGGTCGTGTCTAAACTTAAAGGGTCGCCGGAAAAGATCGGTAAAGTGTGCAACCTGCGTTCAGTCACAATGACTGATAAAGCGGCAATATCCAGAATATTTACATCGGATTCAATGATCAGGTCGATTTTCCCAGATGCCAGTAGGTGGTAGTGATAAAAGTCACCATAGCCACGGATGCGCTGTACTTCCTGAATAATCTCACCGACGGTTTGCCATTGTGGTTTTCCAGCGATAGTGGCGATATTGCCCAAGGACAGTGCTGATTTTTCCAGCTCAGTATAAGCACTGGCGTTGATCACTTCACCGTTCAAATAAGCACCAAAACCCTTTTCAGCATAGGCTAGCTCACCAAATTCCGGTGCATTGGAGACGCCCATAATGATTTCATCACCTTTCATTAAGGCAATCTGGGTAGAGAAAAATGGATAGCGCCTGACAAAACTTTTTGTGCCATCAATGGGGTCAATGTAGCCAGTCGTATTCCGGCATCTTCATTCACTTTTCCAGTTTCTTCGGCCAAAAAACCATGATCGGGGATAGGTGTTCGAGGAATGATGCGTTTAATGGTCTTTTCCGTTGTCAAAGTTCAGCAATAGTCACGGCGATTGATCAGCCTTTTAGTTCATCGTCGAAGGTGGCTCGTGTAGTAAGTGCGTCAATCACCTGCTGAGCAGCTTTGGCGGCTTCTAATGCGGTTTTTAGAAACGGGCTCATTTCCTGTTGCGATGTCATATCGATTTCCCAGTGTGGATAGAATGGATTTTATAAGGCGGCAGAGTATAGCATTCTCACTCACCAAGAATAGTGACGGTCAGTTTACGCTGGAAGCGGCCAGTGCGGTGTTCATACAGGTAGATGCCTTGCCACGTACCCAGGGCGCTGCTGCCAGCGGTGACTGGAATGGTTAGGCTATCGTTAGTCAACATACAGCGAACATGCGCGGACATATCGTCATCGCCTTCATAATCGTGCGGTAAGCACGGGTCAGCATCCGGGGGCCGAGGCGTTGCAGAATGGTTTTCTAAATCTCTCTATGTATGTCAGCGTTTTCGGTGTAATTGAGCGAAGCAACTGGTGTGCGTGAATGAATTGGTACAGATTCCTGTTTTTATGTCACTATCTCGAATGTGGCGTTCTATTTCAGAGGTGATGTCGAAAGTGCCCCTGTGTAGGGTTTGATAAGTGAGCTTCGATTACTCCTCAGCGTCCTCTCCCATTCGCCTGCTAACAAGCCATTTTTCCTGCTTCATTTGCTTTTCTGTTTTGTCTCCTCTCTCCCTCTCTCTCTTTGGCAGAACGTCTTTCGCGTTTTTCTTTTCGTTGTACCGGCCTTTGTTGAGTAAATCATATTAAGTCTCCAGCAAAGTCATTCTCTATTAAGGGTTTATGGCCTATGGTTTAGGAAAACAATCGGGCTATAAGTTTATTGCTGTTGATATTTGGGTTTTGTTGCTTCTGTTATGCTACCAGTAATTGGTAAACTGAGTTTGTTTTCACTAGGAAAGCCAATCTACAGTACGCATATCAAAAAATACCAGAGATGCTTGGTCTCACTTCCTTATTACATCAGGCTGTTCAATCTGAAAATGTTTGGCATTGCTTCTGAAGCTTGTTGCCATAATATTTAATACTAAACAGGCTATCGAGCCGGTAAATTAAAGGAGTAAACAATGCAGTCAGGCAGACTATTACTAACCGGGCTACTTATAACAGGGTGTATCGGCATGATAGCCGGTTGTAGCTCGACGCCAAAAAAGAATACTAAACCACCACAGGTGAAAGTAGTATAAAAAAAACCAAAGTGGTGCATGAGTACATTATTAAAGATGCTCCTCAACAATCAGCATCGCGGACCGTTAATACCTTACCACAATCACAGTCTCGGGCAGGTAGTTACAAACCCACCTCAGTATGTCTGCTGAATTTCGACAGGTACAATTACGAACTGAACACGTCCAGCGTAATGGGCAGCGAAAGCAGCTAGCGGATCAGAATCGTGCTGGATACCGTACAAAATGGGAACAACAGCAAGCACTGCTCAAATCTCAGCAGGCCACTGCGAAAAAAGTAAACTATCAACAGACACAAGCTCAAAGAGTAGCGCAAGCTAAGCGCCCAGCAGTACCATGATAAGTGGCAGCAGGAAGAAACTAAACGTCAGCAGGCACAAGCTAAGCGAAAGCAATACCAGCAA
>VOPJ01011327.1:0-16686 GCA_014673585.1 Semibalanus balanoides
GTCGCACTGCACGTATGCAGGTGTACACCCCTATCCCGTAGCTAATGTGCTCAGTGCTATTGGGTTTATTATCAGTTGCAGCTTGACAGCAGTCGCTGTGTCAAGCTGTGTTAAGTACCTTTTGCTTCATTTATTAGAAGATAAGGGTATAACTCCTGGGAGTGTAAAGTAACGCAATTTATCTGACATTGAGTGTGGTTAATTCCAGAAAATACTGTAATGAAGCAATCAAAACTGTAATTGTGGCTGCGCTCTAGGTGCTCTTTCCTTACCGAAGAAGCGGGGATTCTGGAATTCCCGTGCCAATAAGCTTCCTTATTGTTTGCGTAGGTACTTTCCCTTTCCGCACTACAACTGCAAATGCACTACAAATCAGCTCCTCAGTTGACAATATGCTGAGCGCTGCCAGGGACGTTAACTCGATATTCATACTCGATATTCTGACAGCTTGACCTGCGCGTCTCCTGTCTGGCCACTGCCGATCTCTCCTCCTCTCCTCAAGAGGAGTAATCAACCACCAGCATTACTCGAGGAGTAATCAACCACCAGCATTACTCGAGTACCAGTAGGTCACTGTAGGCAACACTCTCCTCAGCCTCTCCTCCTCATCTCAAAAGGAGTAATCAACCACCAGCATTACTCGAGTACCAGTGTATATAGGCCACTGGTCAGCCTCTCTGCCTCAGCGCATAAAGGAGTAATCAACCACCAGCATACTCGATACCAGTATTTATTGCCACGCCAACCTCTTCTCTTCAGCCAAAACGGATTAAATCAAACCACCAGCATCACTCGAGACCAGGTTATATTGCCACTACCAACCTCTCCTCCTCAGCGCAAAAGAAGGTAATCAACCACCAGCATACTCGAGTAGCGTGTGTGTGCATCTGGTATTGCCTTGTGCCATTGTCCGGGAGAGAGATGCCGGGGAGGGGGCGAGGAGGGGCCTGGGGTTGGACCCCCAATTGGACCCCCTCCACTCGGAGGCAGGGGATTCGATCCGGGAGGCTATCCCCGGAACCGGCACCACCGGGAATCGAACCCGGGGCCGCCGCGTGACAGTCCGAAGACATGCCACGGAGCTACCGGCTCCCCTTCTCGAGCACCAGTGTATAGTACTGCTGAACTGCCAGGGTCTGATCAGCCTAACTGCAGCTGCAGCTACACTGTTTGTTGACAGCGACTTGTCGACTTCTGACTAACCGATCGCGCATCGCTCGGGGGGGGGCGTCCCGGTGTTGTCCCACATGCTCGGTGACAGTCGTGGTCCGGGGTACGTGGTGGTCAGTCGTGGTCACGTGGTCGCCAATGTACGTGGCGAGTGGCGTCGTGGTCCCGACTTCCCCGGCACGGCAGAAACGAACTACTAGCACTTCAAGGCCAAAACTCGAGACAGTTGAGCAGACGCGGCGCAGGTGGCGCTCCCGCCTCCGTCCGGTACGACCAATTGTGAAATGCCTCCCGCCCGGCGACGCGCTGTCGTGGCAGGTTTGGGGAGGAGGTGGCAGGCCTCATCACGCCTGGCAGGCTCCTGTCATCAGGGCGTGCCGCCGGGAGGGCCATCAACATCAAGACGTCACACACGGGGAAAGAACATCAAACAGCAGAGCAACCCAAACAGCTCGACCATTCGCCTCGCCTCAAAAACCACTCCAAGTATGAAGATGAACAAGAAAACCCATTAAAGAGAGAAGAGCAAAGAAACCATCGAAGTTAACTGAACGACGAAACTCCACGGGCCAATATCACCGCGAGGTGGCAGGCCACAAACTTTTCCCCCCCCCCCCAGTTTTTCACGCTCGCTCGTCCTTCGCCGCATAAGGCGTCGGACTGGTTTCTACATACATACATGCAGTGTTAGCATGTACCGTGATAATGCGTCCCTAGGGCTCGCTCACAGAGACAGTCGCTGCAGCAGTATGGTCTTGATCGTCTGCGGGCTGGTTCGTCAGATGGAAAACCATACTGAATACCCTCAAATGCAAATCACTCAGGATCGTTCTCAGTCGCTCGCGCACACCGCGCTATATCGACAATGAAACCAAGCGGAGACCAGTGGTCTTTGTGCAATGGTCGAAACAAAGCAGGGCTTTGTTCTCGATTTAAGGCCGGCATTTGGAGCACTCCGAGACAGCTCAGCCAAGCAGTAATACTCTACATCTCAGACTTTGATTACACTGCGTGTTGGGGTTATCTGGGCGGTGAGATTTACGCGGTGGAATAAAGAGCCCCGTCCGTCGAATGGTTAGAGTTAAAGCTTCAGACATCTTTTTGATTTCGCGCAAAACTCTCATTTTTCGTGGGCGATATATTAAATATAATTATGGTGAGAAATTAAACTTATAACATGGCTCGTATGTAAATTTGTAAAATTATATTTGGTACTCTCTTCCCGCTAAAGAAGCTTGCGCTTTTCTGACGTCGTCATAGCGACGGGCAATAGTGACTTGTTTGTGCATTGATATTCTGCCAACACATTTGTTTTTACGCTTCATTTTTTTTCTTCTTCATTTGAGCCGTTCTCATGGCAGACGCTGATTGTTGGCCCTCAATTAAGTTTTACAAATATGTCCTAGAAGCCCCGTTTTCATTTACAAAGTGGCCACAAATTAGGTTTGTCAGATACACAATACTTCAAATGCAAGATACTTCAATTACAATATACTTAAAATACATGATACTTTAAATACAAAGTACTTCTTATACAAGATACTTCAAATACAAGATATTTAAAATTCAATATAATTCAAATACAAGATACCTAAAATACAAGATACTTTAAATCCAATAAACTTCAAATAAAAGATGCTTAAAAAAGATACTTACAATACAAGGTAATTTAAATACAAGATACTTCAAATAAAATATAAATCAAATATAAGTGGCTACAAATCAACGTTATCACTGCAAAACTATGTTCATATTGTGTCAGAAAGACAACTTCAGAACATAAGTAACAATATCCTTGTGGGGCAGCATGTGCTAAATGCAACTGCAGCAATGATGTAGACGGAGGCGCGGCCTAGTGCCCAGACCTTCAACAGCTGCATATTTAACTTCAACATGACCCAAAAGAGCTGCTAAGTGACATCATGTCGTTTGTATGACTCGCTTGTAATAAATTCATTCAAAAATATAATTCAGACATTTACTGAAAGGTATAGGGTTGGCGAAGCAAATTTAAGGGACCGGTAGCTCCGTGGTATGTCTCCGGACTTCCACGGAAGGCAGGGCCCGCGGTTTCAATTCCCGGTGGTGCCGGTTCCGGAGGTAGCCGCCCGGATCAAATCCCTAGGCTCCGAGAGGAGGGAATCCCCACTCCCCAGGGGGTGTCAACCCAAGGCCCCTCCCCCCTCCCCGGCACCATAGTCTCCGGGAAACATAGCGTCAAGCTGACCCCGATGAAAAAACAAAAACAAAAAAAAATGCAATAAAACACATGGTACATCGGGCAGCATATAGAACTAATATAACCGAAAGTTATGTATGAAAAAACAGCGCTGGACATGTAATAAAACAAATACCGCATCGGGTAGTGGTATATAATCCCAACTATTGCCTTTTTTGCCGGCACTGTAGCCCTCGGGTGAAGACCTGACAAACATTATTGCCCTTCGCTTTGCCTCGTGCAATAATACATGATTCTGTCTTCAATCTCGGGCTACAGCGACGTCACACAAGGCAAAAGTATTGACTGTTGACCGCTACCTCTTGCAGTGTTTGTATACCATATCCAGTGCTGGACGTCGCGGAATTATACTCCGCGATTCCGCGATTGCGGACTACCAAAAATCCATCGCAGAATTTGTATTAAATTTGAATTAATTTCGCAATCGCGATCGCGATCGTGGATTTATTTTCCTTTAATTCCGCGAATTTTAGTCCATGATCCAACATTTTAACTTGAAAAACTTTTTTTCCGCGCTACTAGCTAATACTTAATAGGTTAATGGATAATACACTTAAGATTTAAGACTTAACAGTCATTACTTTATGTGGTATGATGGCCTATTTCTTATATAATGCTTTATTTCTTCGAATAAAAACTTCGCTAGCGTTTACCGATCGTGGAAGAAACGATCGCGGAACTGTAATTCAAACTTAAACAAATATTCTGCGAACGCAGAATCGCGATCGCGGAACGCCAAATTTTCGATCGCGGAATAGCGATAGTGAACCACCTATTTTTGGATCGCGTGCCCAGCACTTGCTATACTGTATCAAATTTTAACAAACCATAGGTTATTGTGATTTGTTTTGCTTGAAAGCTAAAACTAAATTAATTCATATTGTGACATAAAGTAAAATCACGTAATTATATGTGTCGATTAAAAGCAATACACGCCATGAATAATTTTGATATATTTTGTCATATCAAGTACAAAAATGGATATTTGTTCTCTCTAAATATTTTATTTATCTTTTTGTATTTGGAAGACAAAAAAGTAATCAGCACGTCTTTGGAAATAACTTGGCACGTAGTTGTGTGCTAGTGAGCTTTACACAACACCATTATAATTGTCTCGTTGGGCTGTAACCATTGATGCATTACATGACCCCTGCATCTCGCTCCATGACCTAAAAGTCACGTGACCTAAGTAGGGTTTATTTCCAGAATGACCTGGCGTGATTATGCAATATATTATTTGTTGAAAATTGTGCTTCCATTTTGCGAACTCGTTACATGTTTATCTCTAGGTGACACACTAAGCTACATTAAACGCATTATAGGTCTCTAAATAAGAATGCTAAAATGTGATGTCTTGAGGATCCACCAACGCCTCTAAAGGCAAAATAATGAATTACGTATCACGTGATATCGAACGAACGTGATAACATGATATCACGTGATATCGAAAACACTGCGTGTAATAGCTGTCACGTGTTTTGAAGGGCCTTTACCCGCTTTTTCCTTCTTTACTATAACACTACTAATCCACTTAAACAAAATCACGAATTTGAACTGATCACATTACAAAAACACGTTACTTTTCTGTAAGTCATATGACTAAGTTTAAAAATGTATACATTTAATTTATAATTATGTATTCAACTATCAGAAGAAGTGTGTTAATTATAGGTCGATATGCCGTTGGCTGCACCGTGTGACCTCAGGTCACGTGACCTTGAGGTCATGTAGTGACCTGCAGGGGTTATGCAATGCATCATTGAATGCAGCTCGACGAGGCAAATACAATTATGTTTAGCAAAGCTCTGTAGCACAATAACGCGCACAAATATTACCAAAGACAAACTTGTGGCAATGGTTTTTTCCAAGTCGAAAACACAAGTAAACAATTTAGAGAACGAAAAACATCTCCGATTGTATTTACTATCGAAGATTTGTATATCGAAGTCATTCCTGGCAAGAAAAAAAAACAATCAAAATGTTCAATGGCCACATATCAAAATCATGTTATTTTACATTTTAGCACAATTTTTTATTAAAAAAATTATGCAATTTAAATTGACACAATTATTTACTGTTTCTGACTATTCTGATACTATATAGACTTATCTGACTCCAATGATATACAGGAGTGGGGTGGATAAATTGGGGCAAAATTCACTTTTCCATCACGGATATGTTAAACCGAGGATCTGGCTGAAATTTTGAGACATTATCAATTTAATAATTATATTTCACGTGGAATTGATTTTAAGGCCATTTGTAGCCAAGGAGTCATGGAGGAAAGAAAACGGCAAACCATTGAAGATGTATTCCTTGCGGGCCAGACCGCCAAGGCCATATTCAAAGCCACGGGGTTTCCCAGGTCCACCGTGTACCGCACTGTAACAAAGCTAGGAGCTGGAGGCGATGCCTCTCGATGTACCCACAAGCGTCGCAGCGACATAAAGCGGAACCCAGGTTTCTGGCTTTCAACAACGCCAACGGCTTTCAACAACTGTAGATGGAAGATATGGCACGCTGAAAATTAGAGTTTTGCGCGACATCGAAAAGATGCCTGAGGCTATTACTCAACCATCATTCGACGGATGGGGCTGACACCTTCACAGCCGAAATGTACAGCACAGTTAACCACCTAAACATTTTGTATCATGTGAGCATATGTGTTATTTCGGATATTTCTGAGCGATCTTCCCTGGAAACCCCCCAGGTGCAACTCCACATGTAAACATTTTCTGCCCAGCCAACCATATGTTTGCTGATTTCTATCAGTTCATACACGACTTGAGAGATTCGAAACCCATCTGTTTAGCCTTTCAGAGCCATATTTGGCCACGCAAGCTGCATTTGTGAAATACTGAAGTGTATATAGGCTGAGGCAACCATAGTCAACACTAGTGATTGTCACGAATACAGATATATGTTATGATACATATGGCTCAAGAGCACTATTGACCGTATCAACTCTTCTCATGGTTTTCTATGCCGATCTGCTGGGTAGTTGACGAGATTTCACAAAAATAAGAGAGTGTCGACCATTGTAGGAATCTACCAATCTCTGTTGAGATAAATCGAGAGGGTCAAAATACACGAGAATACGAATGCTAAGATGACCATTTATATACTAATTATAATTATGTACAAAACAATATGCTTTCATTGCAAATTATGATGGGGATCATTTGAGTTGCAATCGTCTTACTTGCTGAGTCTCTAATAGTTTCTCCAACTAACAAAGTTAACATCAAAGGACATATTTTGCGTGGCTTAAAAAACGAACTAATTAATTAGCACATATGCTAAAAACATCAAACTTCTTTCGCGCCTTTTTTATAAGTAGCGCACTTTTTCCAAGATCACATACCTACTGTAAGGCAAACAATATTATTAGGAAGCCAAACAACCAAGCAGCGACTCTTTTCAAACAATGCCCTACGTCTCTGGGTAGTTTTATGACTGTTATTGTACGGGATTTCATTATTTGGAGTGCTCGTTCGCTGTGTCGATTTCTCCTGCTGTTTCTGTTGTCGATTATGTGCACCGGGGTTGGGATATGATACATTTCACAATATTACGTTCTCGGCAAAGTTTATTTATGCAAACTTTCCAAAACTGTTGCTAGGTCCTTAAACGGGAATTCGTTTAGCTTCAGATTTACAACAAAGCTACAACTAGTATGTTTATATAAGTTACACACACAGGGAAAACACATCCACAATATACCAGTTGCCTTTAGTTAAAATGAATGCAAATAGATGTGTTTCGACTTTCTATACGACCATCAGACAGGACGTTTCTGAACAGAGACTATATATAAATATGAGCACAGTGTGGCTGAGAGTACACTTTTCTGTGGCTGCCAAACAGAGAAAAGCTAGTCCAGCTCTCTGAGCACACTCCGTCGTGAATGAAAGACATTCTATCAGATCCTAATCAACTGCTGACAAATCAATACGATCCTGACGAAGATGACAGTTTAGCAGCTTCCATTCGCCACATTTCCTCCGCTCCTTTCAGCACGCAGTGATGTAATTTGCAAGAGAGAGATCATCAATCACTGACCTGTCGTTGAATCTCGCAGAATCTCGCAGAATCTCGCAGAATATGACAAGTTCCGAAGTCCATTCAACCATTTGTATAGACTTCCACGTGAGCCAAATGGTACCATTTTCGTCAAACATTTCTAAAGCATCCCCACGCGAGGTAAATGGTACCATTTCATGTCGCCAATGTCACAAATAACACTCTCGGACGAAAAGGCAATACGATGCGGTTTGAAGAGAGTTTATCCGTCTTTCCAGGAAACTATTTATGATTTTCTTAAAAGCAAGTAGAAAGATGGATTTGGCAAACTGAAATGTATTTGATTGATTTAAAAATTAGGCAACCTTCAATGATATATGAGATAGCTGTATCTCAAATAGCATTTATAAACATGAGTATATTATTCGCCTATAAGAACCGGTTGAACATTCATCCTTATATAGACATGACCAAACGAGCTTAGTGCCATTCTCTCCCCTTCAATTGTATGCTGTTCGTTGCAAGTCATTCAATTTAACCCTCGCCAGTGTAGGGGTGTGGATGCCAATCTCTCGTTTTTTTTCCAGAATTACTCACGTAAATATAAACCGATCACCATGAAACTTGCACAACCCTACTTTGCATCAATTAGACACGTACTCTGATTTTTTTCAAACTTATAACTCGCATGACCCGTGACCTTTGACCTGTTTCTCAAAGTCGTGTTTTGCGAAACTGGCGTCCCGTAGTGACGATCCTCGAAACATGTTCAGATCCCGAGTGTTTGTTGTTCAGGAGCATATGCAAAGATGTTTTTAGGTGACATTGTGGCTTCTGCAGAGATTTCAATCTCGATTGACCTTTTCAGTGGTCAACGGAGGTCACTGACCTCCGATGACCTCAGATGTCTTTTTCGTCTTCTGTCCGTTTCTAGTGCAGTTTGTGACGCTGATTTCAATCATGGGATCCATATTACATTATTGGCCGGTTTCACGAAGGATTTATTTTTACCCGGTAGTTCCCGGTAGTACCCGGTAATATGACGTACGTTTTGGGTATTTGAGTCCAGGATCACGGCTTTTCCCAGATATTTTTGAAATAAATTGAAACTATGTAAGTTAATTTGCTATATAAGTATAAGTTATCTATATAACACTATATGAGTTATCTGCTCTTACAATGCGAAATTTCCCGTTAGTTGGCTTTGTATATTCAAATTTATGAAGAAAAAAATATGGTACTCCCGGATACTACTGGGTGATACCGTGTAAAAATACATCCTTCGTGAAAACGGCTATTGTTCCACTGTATATTGCTCCCTATGTTCCACTAGGGTCATGCGCTGTTAAAGGTCAACCGAGGTCACTGACCTCAGATTACCTGACATGACCTTTTCCGAATTTGGCAGTTTGTAGTTAATTGTGTGATGCTGATTAAAACATTTGCGTCCATTCAGCATTCTATGATGTTCTGTTACGATTTTAGCTTGATAAATTGTATTTTTTACACATTTACGATTTGATGACATTGTGCCCTTTGGCATGACCCCAAAGTTCACCTAATAACCCAGGACCCTAAAATAACATGTAAATTACTTTTCTATTCACAAGAAACACGCTCGTTTTGTAATCAAACTCTAGATCAAATAGGGGCCAAACGCCAAGGGGGAGGGGTCATACCCCCCCCCACACACACATACACACGGTCACGTAGTCAGCTTGCCATACACGAGCGAGGGTAAAGGGCTAGTGCCACCTCTGGATGATTTCTAAAAGCGTCTTGAATTAATGGTGTGAAAAACAACCGTGTATGCTCTTGCTTAAATTTACCCCAAAGCAATATATCAGGCAAAACATATATTTATTTATTTCTGACTTCAAAGCGTTGCTCCCAGCGTTGCTCCCAGCTGTGCTCAACACAAAATTTAAGATGGCTGCTTTCATCCTATTTTGGCGCAACTTTTATGAGTCGAAGTAACGCACCCAAGGCCAAAGCATACGAATTCGCTGACAATCGACCTTGAAAAGTTGATCTGTATTTTATAAGGTGACGTCACTTATTTTTTACGGACCGAAGTCAAGCCTTAGCCTGTTGTATCATAAAAACAAGGTAATATTTTTTGACAATATAATTTTCTGCAAACGCATTGTAATTTTAAAAGTTCACTGACGAAATGGTGATGGTGAGCTTGCAATATTAAAAAAGTCTGCAAAGAAGTAATTAAAAAGTATGGTGGCGACTTCAATTTTACAAATGATCGCCATTCATTAAAGCTGCAAATGTATTTTTCACATAATGGGTGCATTTTCGGGAACCAGATTTTGCCTTTTAACACCCCGTCTCCTCCTCGCTGAGCTGGGTGCGCGTGGGAGCTGGCTCCGGGTAGGCGGGTAAGATGGTCCCGGACAGGACGCCGACACGCAGCAGCCTCCCACGCGCGAGCCCAGGAGGAGGCCTAAACAGCCTTAAGTCGGACACACTTAATCTACCAATGCACACCAACAACTATATATTTGCCCGCAAAGTGACATAATTCCTTCAACTCAACTACCACGTTTATTTTCTAAATTTTCGCTAAGCATAACACCGCACAAACGAAGCATGACAAATATCATACAGATGAGAGGAACTGAATATCTCGCAGACGACCTTCCCGTGCTCGTTAGACGGAAGATAACTATGTCACTCAGACTGAAGACGACACGGCTTGTTTTCTGCATTTCCGCATACTTCGTCACACGGAGTTTTTTTGTGCTGGACACGTGAGATTCATCCTATGCAGCTTTTCGCGTACTCGTTCCGCCAGGAGAACACCGTGTTACTAATAATGTTACTAATGAATACCGTGTTCGCAATAAATGCACCAGCCAGTACTACACGATTCGCTCGCCTTTTATGTTGACATTTTCTCTACTTGACCAGCGTGTAATACAGAAGTCTCGTGTCGCTGAACATTTATTATATAAGTATATATTTAGTTGAGTATATATTTAGAGTATTACTCATACATGTATATTATTACGGTGACTCAGTGCATGGACGTCATTGCATGAGCACCAGACGATGTCAGTGGTTAGTTATTACATATGTTCTATTGCAACGGATGATCATGCAACGTTGTACAATGCAGGACACATACACTTGAGTTCTTACACCTTTTCGTTATATGCTGAATGATTCTTTTCTATTTATTGGCGATGTGTGAGTCATTTTTCCCAGCCAAAGCCCGTGATATGTTGCGCAGTCTAGTCTGATTCACTCCCGGAGGTGTGATGGCTGTAACCGCCATTCTCACGTTAGGTTGCGCTGTCTTTGCAATATATCCTTGACGTACACTATCTTGGCCGAATATATCTTTGGCGTAATATCTCCACGTACACCACTAGAGTCAAACCTCGCAAACCCGCCCGACTGCGGCGAATCATGCCCGACTCTTATGTCTCTTAATGAGTTGACATTTGCGTTGTAGGGATGGGGACGGGTGCGCCGAGTAGGGGCGGAGGCGCGCGTCCCCCCAACATTTATTCGGCTCGTAAAATCACCACTGGGCGGGTGTACATCAGGGAGAAGAATCGACCTTCAGAACTCCGCTGTCCCCAACTTCAGAAAGATGTCGACGCCATTGAGATGATAAGTGAACGATGTTTGTGCTCTGATGTTTGATGTGAGCGATGTATCGACTGTGTACGATGTATTTCTGATGTAACAGATTTGTGACTTGACTTATGTTTTGATGTGACGATGTTCTGATGTTGACTGGACTGTTTTGATGTTGTTCTAATTTCTGAATGTACGATGTTCATAGACTGTGCACGAATGTTCTGATGTTGCGGATGTTCTGATGTGAACGATTGTTGCATGATGTGACGATGTTCTAATGTGAACGATTTCTGATGACGATGTTCTGATGTGAGATGCTTCTGATTGGACGATGTTTGATCGCTGGACGCCTTCTGATGTGACGATTTCTGATTGTACGATGTTTTGTGCTTCTGTGTTTCTATGGTTGAGAGTGTTAAGTGATCGCTCACTGCTGCAGATTTAACAGGTTACTTGACGCTACTTTTTGACGTTTCTCAAACCCAGATACAGGAAGCTGCGAAGCCGTACAAATCTGGCTGTTGCTGAACTGGCCGTATCAGCGATCTGGTGATGGTGTTCAAGTCGATCACCATCGTCACCAACTCGCTGTTCGCCGGGCCCGTGCTCGGAGTCATTGGTGAGTTATCGCAGAGTCATCGGTGAGTCATCGGTGAGTCTCTGAGAGTCAACGGAAATCATCGAGAGATATTGCAAGTCGTTTAAGTCATACATGAGTCATTGGAAGTCATTCATGAGTTATTGAGACTCATTCATGAGTCATCGGGGACACTGGGATATACGGGAGTCATCAGTAATCATATGGAAATACAGTGAGTGTTCAGGAGTCATTTGTGAGTCAGTGAAGCACTGGAGTCACCAGAGAGTCATTGTGAGTCATCAAGAGTCAGGTGTTCGTTTTACTGACCGAGATAATAGCAGGTCTTACTGACCTATTGAGCATGCGTATCTGCATGGCTTCAAATATTGAATTATATTTTTGATATACGTCTCGTAAATCCATAAATTGGTATTGGATGTTACATGAACTCCTTAAGTAACCAAACTAAAATATGCAATTAACTTATCATTGCGGATAAGACAGCTGCATGACTTCCTACTTTCGCGTTTATGGCATGTCGTTCATTAAATGGTTCTAGCAGTAATTTAAAATAAATATAAATCGAATTAAACTTCAAACGACCGGACATCAAAGGGTCAAATATGGCAAGCCAGGGTCGTTGACAGGATGAAAAGCTATCAACAATAGTCTTGGCCTCACATTGATGTACACTTAGAACTATCCAATATTACCGGACCAGGCTTACATAATGCAAGAGAACATGACTTACATAAGGTAAAATTTCCCTATACCAATTGCTGCTCTGATCTGATTAAGTTCCAGTTCATCTGAATCTCATGTATGTATAATTGCTATCATAAGAGGCTCTGAAGGCACAATTTTTGGGATACAGCTCAGCTTTGTGACTACCAGCAAGGCCTCCTAGTTGGCGATGAACGAGCGAGCGCGAAGGAAATGTGTGGTGAATTTAAAATCAATCCGACTAGTGGTTCGCACGTGCGCACGTGCAGAAACACAAAAATACACACACACATTCCCCTGACATGTGGGAAAGTGGCGAATGAGGACGGTGAGTTCCTAACAATACACCAAATATGCACACAATCTACCTAGGCGATGCGGAGTTCTTTCGATAAAACAATTTTCAACAACCCTCACGCGCGCAGTGAACCCACATGAGTCGACACTGGTCTCAAACAGGGTAGGTTGGTTGGGGCTGCTCAGCAAAGAAGTCCACTTGTCAATCAGACGTGCGGTTGCAAAGATATGCAAATATGCAAAGATATGCAAAGCTTCTCTAAAGCATGACCGAGGACCAGGCTGGGTCAGGTCAGGTCAAGTCGGGTCAGGCCGGGTCCGGTCGGGTCGGACCGGGTCGGACCGGGTCGGGTTGGGTCGTGTTGGGTCGTGTTGGGTCGTGTTGGGTCGTGTTGGGTCGTGTTGGGTCGTGTTGGGTCGCGGTTGGGTCGGGTTGCCGGTTCGCTCGGGGTTGCGGTCGGGTTGGGCTCGGGTTGGGTCGGGTTGGGTCGGGTTGGATCGGCGTTGGTCGGGTTGGGATCGGGGTTGGATCGGGTTGGATCGGGTTGGATCGCGGTTGGATCGGGGTCGGATCGGGTCGGTGGGTCGGGTTGCGGTCGGCGTTGGGTCTCTGAAAACGCAATCGAGGGTTGGGTCGGGTGTCGGGTTGGGTTCGGGTTGGGTCGGGTTGGAATCGGGTTTGGATTCGGGTTAGGTCGGGTTGGAATCGGTTGGATCGGGTTGGGTCGGGTTTGGGTCGGGTCGGGTCGGGCTCGGGTCGGGTTGGGTTGGTTGGGCGTCGGGTTGGGTCGGGTTGGGTCTGGTTGGGTCGGGTTGGGTCGGTTGGGTTCGGGTGGGTCGGGTCGGGTTGGGTTCGGGTTGGGTCGGGTTGGGTCCGGTTTGGTTCCGGTTGGGTCGGTTGGGTCGGATGGGTTCGGGTTGGGTCGGGTTGGGTCGGGGTGGGTGGTTCGGGCTTGGGTCGGTTGGGTTGCGCGTCGGGTTGGGTTGGGTTGGCGTTGGGTGGGTTGGGTCGGGTCGGTCGGGGTCGCGTCGGGTCGGTCGGGACGGGCGGGACCGGGTCGGGACGCGGTCGGGACGGGTCGGGACCGGGTCGGCACGGGTCTGGACGAGGTCCGGGTTGGGTCGGGTCGGGTCGGACGGGGTCGGGACGGGTTGGCGTTGGGTTGGCGGGTTGGGTCGGGTTGGGTCGGGGTTGCGGGTCGGGTTGGTCGGGATTGGTCGGGTTGGTCGGGTTGACGGTCGGGTTGGGTCGGGTCGGGTTGGTCGCGGTTGGTCGGGTTGGGTCCCGGTTGGGTCCGGTTGGGTCCCGGTGGTCGGTTGGGGTCGGGTTGTCGGGTTGGGTCGGGTTGGGTTGGGTCGGCGTATGGGTCGGGTTGCGGTTGGGTCTGGGTTGGGTTGGGTTGGCGTTGGGTCGGGTCGGGTCGGGTCGGGTCGGGTCGGGTCGGGTCGGGTCGGGACGGGTCGGGTCGGGTCGGGTCGGGTCGGGTCGGGACGGGTCGGGACGGGTCGGGACGGGTCGGGTCGGGACGGGTCGGGTCGGGTTGGATCGGGTCGGTCATATTCAGATCATCTCAGTAGTCAGAACACCACGAGAGAATGAGCGAGCGCATCGCTGCCGCTCGTAATAACGACACTTCCCAGCGAGCCGTGTGACTGCTCTACCGTTGGCACTAAACTGTGCTTGATTTCAGGCTGAGTTATCATTGTTTCTCCGATCTCAGGTTACAAGTGTTACAGATCGCCGTGTTCCTGCGTCGCAACTTGACTGATTCTCTTCTGGCGTCCTGAGCCAACCTTCCCTTGTTCTTACTTCTCAGGCGACAGGTGAATCGCACAGCTGATTTCCCTAAGGCTACGAATTAACAGTTTGTCCGTTCTCAATTCGCAAGCTTTATATTTATCTGTATTCAGGTAGCAGGTTTCAATTGCCTCTATCTTTCCAAAGATGTGAGCTTCTGGCTGCTCTGTTCCCTAGTTGCGACTTTTACGTTTTCCAATGTGTCCCCTGTTAGCAAGTTTCACGTTTTCCAAGTTTCCCCAGGCTGCGAGTTTTACATTTTTCCCACGTTTCACCAGGTTGCAAGTTTTAGATGTTCTCACGTTTCCCAGATTTCAAGTTTCACGTTTTATCACGTTTTTCCCAAATTGCAAGTTTTTTGTTTCTAACGTTTCCCTATGTTTCAAGCTTCACGTTTTCCCACGTTTCCCCTAGTTCCAAGTCTCACAATTCCCAACATTTCCCCAGATTCCAAGTCTCACGTTTCCCCACGTTTCCCCGACTGCAAGTTTCACATTTCCCCACGTTTCCCCTGGTTCCAAGTTTCACATTTCCCCACGTTTCCCCAGGCTGTGAGTTCTACGGCTTCTCCACGGGTGTGACCGGAGTGACGAGCATCATGACGCTGGCGGCGATCGCCGGAGACCGGCAGCAGGCCATCTGTCACCCTCTGGAGCTGACGCGTCAGATGACCCGCCGCCGCGCCTACTTCACCATCATCGGACTGTGGCTGTACGGCCTCGTCTTCAGCCTGGTGCCTCTGCTGGGACTGGACGGTAGGATGGTGGGCTGGGAGGTGGGATGGTCAGGCTGGAAGGTACTATTTTTTCATCCTCTCCTTTTGTATCTGCTTCTTTTTCATCTGCTTCTTTTTCATCTTCTTCTTTTTCTTCCTATTCTTTTTTATTATCTTCTGTTCTAATCATCTTCTGGTTAGTCCTCTTCTGTTTTAATCCGCCTCTGTTTTAATTATTTTTTGTTTACATTCTCTGCTGCTAACATCCTCTTTTGTTGTCATGCTCCCTTTTTCTTCCTCTTGTTTCATCCTTGTCCTTTTCACCATTTTCTTTTTTATCCTGTTTTTTGTGTTCGTTCTTTTTTCATCTGCTTTGCTTTTTTCATCATGCCTTCCTTTTTCATCTGGCTTGCTTTTTCATCTGCTTCGTCTTCTCATCAGCTTTTTTAATTTCTCTCTAGTTTTTCATCCTTTTCTCATCTTGCTTCCAGACGCGCCAGACGCGCCGATGCAGCTAATGACAGCCCCCATTATTCCAATGCATGATAATGGTCCTAAGTAGCGTCGTCTGGCTGGAGGGTAGGTTCAACAGGCTAAAACTGAGCTGGAAGATAAGATGAACTGTTAGGATTTCCACTGGGACTGGAAGGACCGCTGCTAATGAGACACGTGGCCCACTGCTAACGAGAAGACACGGGTTGGTAGTGACGAAGTGGGTGGGACGTCCGTCTAATGGTGAAAGTGCTCAGGTTCAAACCTCTTCCGCTCCTATCAACACATCTCGTATGCAAGACATCTCACATTTTATCGATGAATCAAGGGGTGGTAGGGTTCAAATACCCAACACAACTCACACAAAATACGTTGATTCTATCACAAAATAAATGTCAAGAAACACAAAATATTTGATCAAGAGATACAGATTGAATCGTTACGAAATGTCGTCATCAGCCTGTTCTCCTCACGGCAGCTGGTGTGAAGTCGATATGTTCCCGACGTCAGTTGGTATGATATCACTCCCGCACCATGACATCAGCTTGTATGACGTCACCTACGTTCCCTGATGTTCGTTATGCTGACGTCACTGGTACGTCGTCTCCGACAGGGATTCGGTTCACCCCTGAGGGATACTTGACGTCCTGCAGCTTCGACTACACGTCGGAGAGCGTCGCCAACAAAGACGTTCATCCTCGTCTTCTTCACCGCGGCCTGGATCGTACCATGTCTACACATCTGTCGCTGCTATTACAAGTCAGTTATTATGCTGCTGCTACAAGCTAGGCTTGGTCATAACACAGTGTTATCCCCTGTCTACACATCTGCCGCTGCTATTACAAGTCAGTTATTATGCTGCTGCTACAAGCTAGTTGGTCATAACACAGTGTTATCCCATGCTTACATATCTGCTGCTGCTATTACAAGTCAGTTATTATACTGCTGTTACAAGCTAGTTGGTCATAACACAGTGTTATTACAAGGTAGCTGCTCATATGACGCTGCTGTTTCCAGTTAGTTGGTAATATTACAATGTTGTTAGAGAT
>VOPJ01011328.1:0-16690 GCA_014673585.1 Semibalanus balanoides
AAGAAAACAGTACAGGAGTTTGCTGACTCCATGGACTGTAGAGAAGTTCTCCCGGCCGTGCGCCATTTCCGCGGAAGACTCAAGAAGTTTATCGAACTCCAGGGAGCTGTCGTGGAGCCGTTTTATTAGATAGAGACAAACCAAGTATATAAATGCAAATTTCCCAGTGTTTTGATGTGTCGGGGTGTTTGAAATATGTAAATAAACCGTTTTATATTCATATAATAACGATTTTAAAATTGGCATTCTTTATGAAACACCCTGCATACGACTTATTAGGTTCCTGTCTCTCCCGGTCCGAATGTGTATAACTTTATGACACAAAGCGACCTTTGAGGACAAAGTTGAGTTCGGCACCAGTAAGTTCGCTGTCAGCTGGCACATACCGGCTGGCGGCTGATATCACAGGCGGCGGAACGGGGGGGGGGGCACCGGGGCACCGTGTCCCCTTGAACTTGCAAGAGGGCACTCATATTAAAGTGCCCTCCTTAAATTTGGTATGGCTAAGGTTCATGATTTAGGTCTAATTAAATGTATGGAAACACATTTGTATTATGTTGTGAACATTTGCGAGCGTGATAATCCTCGTGGCAAAACAATAAATATTTGCAAGAATGTAAAAAATAGAGTTTTTAAGTAAATGGCAAGGGAAAAACGTTTTTTTAAATGATGTTCTTGAATTTGCTAGATTTTGTGTTTTAAACCCTAAAACACCTATTTTTTAACAAAATCATTTTTTATGCCATTAAAAAGACGGAACATATATGTGAGAACCACGTATGGACGATATTTAAAATAAATTTCAAAGCAATATATTTATTTTTGTCTGACTTATGGTTCCCTTACTGTAAGTAGCTCATGACGTCATTTTTAAAAGTTAAGTTAATTTTTGCCTTTAGTGACCATATACAGATAAATAAATGCAACTGCTGTATTTTTTATAAAAATGGTCCAGAAACTTGCTTTTCATTTAGACTTAACTTGTCCTTAAATTGTGTCAGGTTGTTGAAAATGCTGCTTCTATCGAATCATAACGTGTAAAGTAACACATAAAACATGTGACGCATGACTTTCGTAGACCTCTTGCAAATAGTGACCTTTTGTGACCTGTTTCCCTCAGGTAAAAACCTTGAACACCTCGAACTTTGCATACAAATTCACTTTGGCTGAAGTGGGACATGCAATATATCTTTGAGAGCACTTTGTGCGATAATAATCTCAATATAAAGCTTTGGATGGAAAGTATAAGATGGACCAAAAAATAAAACATATGAATTTCAACTTTGACCTGACCGTGACCTGACTTGTGACCTTATTTGGTAAATGTCGCGTATGCTTAAGATGCATCTCACTTACAGCTTTCGATTACTGCCTTGTGCGTCTCGCTGCAGTTTTTTGTTCAGAAGATAACAAGGGGGCAGAATCTGCCCCCACTCCTTAGCAAGGCGTGTTCGGTGTTCGGCTGAATAGGTAGTAGGTACCCTCCGCCATCCGGGGCGCAGGTTAACCCGTGTCCCGCTTGGGGGAGTTTCTCAATAACTTGAAAATTATGATAGATTATGATAGAAAAATTATGATAGAAAATCATGATCCATACATTTAATTAAAAATTATGACGTAAGACTTACAGTAAATTATGCTACATCAATTATTTTCCTGCTAAAAAACATAAATGAAATTGGTGTAGTACTTTGGGAGATAATTACGATTGTATGACGTCATGACATGCAACTTTGGGTGGAAGACTAAAGATGTTTGAAAAGCCGTAGGCAAGTCAATGTTGAACATATATTACAAATCAAAACGTTGGAAAAAGGAAATTACGTTTTCTCTAACGTGGCTTTCTCACAACTTTGAAATTTTGGAGGTTGGAACCCTCACATTTTTTTATTGACACATTTTTATGAAGATATACAAAACGAAACATACCTTCATTAGAGAAGCAACTATGTATCCAACTATATCCAATCAAATTTTAAAACAATGTCTTTATGTTTTACAAAATTATGGCTCCCTAAGTATAGATAACTCATGACATATTTTCTAGAAGAAAAAAATATTGTTTTGCCTTTAGCGACCAGATACAGACCAATAAATGCCAATGTTTTATTTCTGAGACAAGTTGATTAGAAGCATGCCTTTTGATTTTGATTTATCAATTTCAAATTTTGACCTGATGTGACCTGACCTTATATGAGGTAAAGTTGTAAAAATGGCTGTTTCTATGGCGTGTTACGTATAGGTATATAACCCATAAAACTTATGTTTGGTAATTTTTGCATATATTTCGCTGTTTGTGACCTTGACCTTGACCTTGAACTTTGCCTACAATTTTAAGTTTACTTATGCATAAGATGCATTATACCTACCTTTGAGAGCTTTTTGTGCATATACGTCATATTTTGTACATTATACATATATAAGCGCATACAGCCGCGAGATCAAAGACCTAGCCATAGGGGGGGAATGGAGACCATGTCCCCCTTGAGCAGACACCAATTTACACTAAATAAATGCGACGCTGCTGACGACCCCACTACAACCCCCTCCCCCTCCCGGTCAACAACATTTGAGCTGAGGAATGAAATTTGAGGAGTGAAATCGGAGAGCCCTTCCTCGACCAGAACCGTTCTTCCGCCACTGGCTGATATGCTAATATTTACCGATGTCCAACACAATCTGCAGTTCAAATTATGGAATGTGTGTTTCGGTTATGTTTCGGTTATGTTCGGTTATGTTATGTGTTTGTTGCATAAAGCGCGGCGCTAAATTGTTAATATCCCATCGCCTCTTACCTGTAAAGTTAACATTCATTGTGAAGGAAGTGTGAATCTGAATTGGATCTCAGTCGAGGGACTGTCAGTGTGTCGTGTGCCGGCGAGAGGATCGGCCGTCAGAGCTGAAGCTAAAGTCGAGCTCGTTAAGAACTGAAATTGCCTTATTTCCTCTCTCGTGCTGTTAAATACTTAAAGAAGTGCAGAATTAACCTATTAACAATCCCTCTTTCACAGAATATCAGACAATAATTACTACGAAGTCATGTCAGTGCCACCCCACCACTTCTACCGGATGAACTGCCTGAAAACACATTGTCCCGCATAACACTGCTGCATTGCGGGACAGCCTAAAATTGCCAACCTTAGGCCCGCCTCACACGCACGGGTGCGTTTGTCACGCATTGCGCTGCGTTGCGTCAGGTCTCGATGCGTCTCAATGCGTATCAGTCCGTCTCTATGCGTTGCGATGCGTCACTGATTGACGCATTGACGCATCGCAACGCATTGAGACCCAATGATAGAGACGCATCGAGACGTGACGGAACGCAACCCAACGGCAACGCATGAAAAACGCACCCGGGTGGGTGGGCCTAAAACTGACAGAGCAATCACCCAATTACTAGCATAACAGAGCTGATGTTAATTCCTTATACTGAACTTTCTAGTTTGTTCCCCTATAATCAGATTGACATCAATTCCAACAGATTAGTAATAAGAATATAGACATTATCTGAAAATAAAAACTCACAGCCAAGTCGATGGTAGTCAAAGACGAATCGGTACGTTAGACGCGATCAGTGAATCGGGTATATGTTTTGTTTTTCTTTGCTTTAGTGATTAAATACTAAGTAACATAATGCATTGATTCATGAACTATATAATTATCCTTGCTTTCCGTGAAGATGCAAAGTTAATATAAACATGCATAAAATCCTATTCGCAAGGAAACCAGGACATGGAGTTGTGCATGAGAAAACATACTAGACCCGTGTCATGTGCAGGTTGGGGTCCGTCATTCTAAACCTATGGCGTGTACCTACCTATGTCTGAGTTATATGAAAAATGGCGTTACAAAGCAGCAATATGCCTAGTTATATGCATGGATGTAACTTTGAATGTGGTTGGTGTGGAAAGCTCCACACCAGCTTGAAATTGGTGTGTAAAATCAACACCAGATTATTAAATGAGAGATGCAATTTTGATCATCCAAGGGGCTTTTTGTGGCCGTGTGAACATTTTGACTGTCTGTTTCTAAACAACAAGTCATTGTTGCATCATTCAAAAAACGAGTGGATAAAATTCAGGAAGCCAAAAACAAAAAGTAAGATGACATCAATGACAATCAACACCAACTTTGAAAACGTTTCTACACTTATGCGGTGGATTTCATCTACACGTCTTGTCAATACTAACACCAGTATAAGTACGCCTTAATCGGCGAAGGACGAGCGAGCCCGTAGAAACCCGATAGCAAGGAAATTGGCCTGCTGTCATCTAAACTACACATTGCCAGTAGTGTGGTCTCAAACCACACACCAGATTTCAGATTAATGGGTCATCAGATGGCAAATACTGTTTGTCAGTCGGATGCGGGATTCCAAAGATAAAAGTTTCTGAAAGGCGTTGCGGTCGGGCCGGGTCGGGTTGGTCGCTTGTATGTGAGACAAATCCCGTATTCAGTGAGAACTCGCTCGCGCTTAGCGCTCGCTTGTAACTGGTTTTGAAATATAACTTCACTACCATAGGTGTCGACAGTCGATTTATATACTTTTGGGCTGGCCCTCGCCGCCCCCAAATGAGTTCCCCCGATGGTCATCTCGCCCCTCCCCCTTGATGTTATTTGGCCACTAGCGGATCCAAGAGTGAGCAAAGAGGCCAAGCCCCTCCCCCCAAACCCACCTGAAATCGACTAACCAATGATTCATTTGCTAATTTAAAAGGTTAAACTTTTTTGGCTAAGCAAATCATTGATTTGAATATATTGTAATAGCTGTGACTTGTAAGACACTTCCTGGGATTTGCTCCATAAAACAACTTCTTACTGTTCTGAATTCAGATGAGCAGAAATCTGAGGAAGTCTGTAAACATCAGAACCATAATCGGAGCACACCGCGTTTACCCTTTAAGGCCCAATTTGTGTAAAAATCTGAGATGATGGCACAGTCTCGACTGGTTGCGTTGGTGTGGAATGACCCAGCTATCATAGTTCCCGAGGTATTAGGGCTTCTGGAGCAGTCCTTAGCTTGGAAATTGTGACCTTCAATTGTCACTGGTGACCTTAATGTTGACCTGAGCGAAAAATGACCGATGAAATGTCTTCTTAAAAAAGTTCAAACTTTTTCGGTGTCTTTCTAGCCATCTTAGTTGTCAAATTAGTTGTTAATTTTGACTCCCCCCCTCCCCACCATACTTGTTCCTGGATCCCAAAGTTGGATCTAGGATCCCAGTCGATCCCTCGGTATAAAATGCATGAAGATTTTAGATCCCAGTGGATCCCTCTGCGTAAAATGAATGAAGACATGAGATCTGTCTGAATCCCTCGGGATAAAATACTTCAGGATTTGGGATCTCATTGAATTTCTTATTTAAAACGAGCCTTAGATCTTGAAACAAAAAATATAGGGGTTGAAATCAAAATTTATGGTCTTATATTTTGCGTGTGTAGAATGTACTATGTAGATAATTAGTACCTGCAAATAACCTTGGATGTTGTACATACCTATTAGCAAACATAGATACTGTAATCAATTTTCAAATATTATAAAATTAGCAAGAATCATGTATGTACTCATATACCGGCGTGCCTGGATCCCTATGCTGGATCTGGGATCTCAGTGGATCCCTAGCCGTACAATATTTCAAGATCTGAGATCTTTGTGGATCCCTCGGCTTATTATGTACCTGGATATGGTGTCGCATGTGGATCCCAGGACACAGGACAGAGAGATCTAGGTCTCAGCTAGATCCCGGATCCAGGCACATGTCTGCTCCCCACCCACTAGGGCAGAGTTGGCTCAGAGGCACATCCGGGCGCTGGTTAAACCATGGCGTCATTTGTAGGACACGACCTATAATGAATGGGTCCCCAGCAAACATGCCGATGTTGGGTCGAAATCGGCCCAGTGCTCGTCGCAACGTCATGGCTCGTCGGCCCTAATTTCGATTATTTTGTTGCGAAATACACTTCCGCGTTTGCGTGCTATCAGCACCGTTGCATAGTAAAAAAGTCGCTCAAAACGCATAAACTTTTATGTCAACGCGTATTGTCTGAGATGAGTTGTATAGCGACTGTATTAGACATTGTTATAGGAAACAGTTCACTTCTTCAATGCGATTTTGAGTTGAGATAGCCAAGTTGTTCTCCATACTCGAAAATGACTGGAGCAGCTATCACATCTTCATAGAAGCCCCTTAATTAATTCATGTTGAGTCCTATAAGTCGGGAACTGGTTTAACAGGTAACTCCAGCTACTGATTGGCTGATTTCGGCTGATTTGACGATGTTCATGACACATGCAGATGACGTAAGACTTTGGGGAAAGTGTTTGAGAAACAATAAAGCAGATGGTGCTGGACAAAACATACTGTTTCAGTACCTCATTTCCTTGGTTGCAGGAATGAACTTTGTGAGGTATTTATCGTGATTGTGATGCTTAAAACGTCTATAAAACGTTATTCTTAGCAATATTATTAGCGAAATTATTCAGATGAAGTGAGTGAGAACGCGAAGCGATCAAATGAACGTACACTCTTAAAAAACAACACCCGCGCCATGTGTCAACACCCCTAGCCCGTGTGATGCCCACACAACATCAAATACGTCGACTGGAAGGTGTTCTTTTAGCACTCAGAGAGGTTTACCGGAACATCCGTGATCACCACTGCATGGAGTGTATAGGTTTAACGGAACACCAGTGATAACCAGTGCATAGGGTGTCGAGGTGTCGCAATACTCATGCAGGGGATTTTGAATGACGCATCAGCCGGGCGTATTGCGGAAGTTTGTCTACCACTGGGAGAGGTTTAACGTCATCGCTGCGTGGGGTGTCGATGTGTCGCAATGCTCATGCAGGGGATTTCAATTGACGCATTAGCCGGGCGTATTGCGGAAGTTCGTTTGCCACTGCGAGAGGTTTACCGTCACCGCTGCGTGAAATGTCGAGATGTCGCCAGTGGCAGATCTATGGTTGGGCAAAATGGGCAATTGACCCTCCTAAACGAAATATCGGTAGGCAAACGTATGTTTTTACCCGTCCCAAACCGTTCCGGAAGGTTGTGATTTTTGTCCAGGAAAGTAGTGACTTACACTACCCACTCAACGGTGGCAAAATATCTCGGATTTTTTTCGCGCACGCATCATGTCATCGAACACATCATTATATGGGGGGAGGGGTATGGCGTCTTATCTCTGGCATGGGTGCCATAAGGTCTGCCTCTCAGTGTGTAACTATGTCTCACTATGTAATCCCTCAGTTGAGGATCTACAGTTGGGTAGACTGGGAAATTGCCCCCTCCCACACCCAACGAAATATCGGTAGACAAACGTACGGTTTTCCCCCATCCCCTAAACACAAAATTGCAGGGTATGATCTTTGTCCCGTTAAGTCGTGATTTACGTACCCCGCTCAACAGTGGCGTCGCCACGGTTTCGGAACTTTATTGCGGACACATACTCGTACTTATCATTGGAATCTTTGGGTGGGGGACAGAACATTTTATCTCTGGCATGGGTGTCTTGCGGTAGATGCGAGTTGCGGCAGCACTGTTCAAAGTCGTCCATCCTCCTTTCCATAAGGAATGAAGGTCAGAGCACAGGAACACAGGAAAATAGGTACGCCAGTGAAGTCATGTTATATGCATCCGGAAACCTGACAAAACAATAGGAAGGGCATCTTACTCACTTCAAGGCAACATCAGCTAGATATAATGACCAATTTAGCTATGGAGAGACACCCATCCGCCAAGAAGAGATGCAAGAAATATTGAGGGCACCTTAACTAGCTCTACATAAGCTCCTGCTATAGCGCTGGGACAAAATCGGCTGTGATGAACCAAATGTTCTGCTCATTTCCGCAGGTCAGCTCTGACGTCACAGAGGCACAATTTGGCCAGCTGAAGTGCAGTGAATATACCTACAGAGCTGGCTTTGTTCTTAGTATCTCTTCACCGATGCAGTGTCATTCAACGTATTGTATGTTTCTTACCTGATATAGGTCTCTAAGTCATTATAACGCAATACATTTATAAATTCCCGTGTTAGGATGGCCCTCCACTATCTAATATACTATTTGACAAAGGTGCGTGTGTCTGTCTGTCTGTCTGTGGCCGATTGTCCGTTTTTTTTTCCTTTGCTCAGCTGTGCAGCCTCAACCATTGCGATTAGGATGGTGAAATTTTCACACGAATTAGATAACATTTCAACGACGTGCATAGGCAAGAAACTGTGATCGTAGGGTGCATAGCGAGCGCGTGGCACGTGATGAGAGAACGGCTTTTTCTGCCATTACTTTAACACGTACAAACGTCTGAGCTAGAAATGCTAAAAATCGCAAAAATGGATGCAATCTCAGGTCGATATCTCGGCAACCAAGNTTTTTTCCTTTGCTCAGCTGTGCAGCCTAAACTATTGCGATTCGGTTGGTGAAATCTTCACACGAACTAGATAACATTTCAACGACGTGCATAAGGTGCATAGGGTGCATCTTAGGGTACATAACGAGCGCGTGGCACATGATGAGAGAACGTCTTTTTCTGCCATTACTTTAACACGTACAAACGTCTGAGCTAGAAATGCGAAAAATCGCAAAAATTGATGCTAATCCCAGTCATATCTCGGCCAAACCAGAGACGGATCGCATGTGACAAACAATGTGTAGAGAAACGAACGGGCTGGCTAATGGCAACGTCGTTCGGCAGCAGCGCGTTGGCGCGTGAAAATTCATGGTGCCAGCGAAAAAAACACGGTTTTTTACCCGATTTTCAAGATTATAATTAGTGTCTTCGTGTTATATACCATGGGGCGTGCGCAGATCATCAACACTAACTTGGGGGGGGTTATTGGCATATGAAAATAAACGTTTTAAAGCAGTATTTCGTGCTAAGTGTCGATATTAAATTGTCGAATTTCGAAAATATATTCCATTACACCGCCATAACTTTCAAACCGGAGAGAGCTAAGCGATTAAAGATATACAGCTGTAAAGCGCAATTTCTTCTGACTAATAACCACCCAAAACGTGTTCGTATTGACAAATTTCACTTGATTAGGTGAGAGACTGTCAGAGCATTTTTTCTTTCGGCGTGGAAAACGATCAAGCTTTCAACAAGTCTGGAACAATTAGAGTTGGCAAAATATCGGCTTAGTAAAAAGCATGCTAGGCACTAAACGAGCCTCTGATCGACGGATACCACATTGACGCTTTTTTATTCTGAACTCTACAATACAGTAAGGCCTATCCGAGATTGGAGAAATTCAGAAATATTGGGCTACGGAAAACGGGCTACGGGCTACAGGCTATGTGTTACGGGCCTACGCCTACGGGCTACAGGGCCCCGGGCTACGTGGAATGCAATACGGGCTAGGGACTACGGGCTACGGACAAGGGAAACGGGCTATTGGGAACCGGCTACGGGGAACGCACTTTCGAATTTGGTGACCTTCGCATTGCGGCAGCATGCGGGCCACACTTGTTATATATACATTTAAATACACGACAAGCCATCCTTGGGCATTGGATGTCCGAAAATGTCAAAAGAAATATACTAATGTCCGACCGAACACCGATCGGTGTTCGGACAAATTCGGATTTCCGAAAATATTCGCACCGATTGGCACCACTAATGTGTACCGAGTTGAAGATAATCAGCCGTGACAGTACAAAATATGCGACTTTTTACTAGGAACCGCTGCCAAACACAATACACACAACAATACGTCGCCTTTGTAACACACATCGACAACGGGAAAAACAGCTTCATTGATGTGTGCTAATATTAAGCTGTATTGACCAATCGCGCACGCCGTGTCGCGCGCAACGCGAGGCGCGGTGTGGAGCAAGTCGGCGGTTGTGTAGTCGGTTTTTGCGCTCGAAAACCTCGAAGACAAACACCCTGACAAACAACCCTCGAGAGAAGAAACAGGAAGGCAGGCGGCAGGCAGGCAGGCACGCACGAGACAGGCAGCTAACAACAAATAAAGTCACGATAGGGCAATACTGTTGACTCAGTCTTGTTTGTCTCGTGAAGGCGCTCCGATTAAAAATCGTAATGACCAGGTAAGTTTAAATTCTAAATTTGACCATATTTGCCAATTATTGTCATTTATTGGCCAATCGCGCAGGTGCGGTGCAGTGCGGCTTTTGTGTAGTTGGTTTGGCGTCTGGCCACCATCCTCGATGAAAAGGGTGTCAGGCAGGCTGGCTGGCTGCGATGGAGATACAAATAAGGCAATAATCTTGACTCATTTTGTGTTGTATCATGAAGTCGTTTCGAATCAAAATCGTAATGAACAGAGGCCGTTCTTATTTAAAAAATCGAGCCACAGCTCAATTTCTTTTTAAATTATAGGCTCCGATAAGCAAGCTATTGTTCGATGTCTAGGAAATAAAACCAATAAACATAATAATTTCAAGCATGCTGTCGTTTTCAACGATGTTTGTTGATAATAACGACTTGCTATTATAATAAAATGGCTAGGCATTAAAAAAAGACGTGGCTCTTTTTTATTAGAACGGTCTCAGGTTAGTGTTTATGTTGTTTTTCCTTCATGCGGAATCTCGTTTCTTTATCTGGAAAACATGGAAACATGCAGTGTGTATGTCTCTGACAATTAGTTAGCTGACGGCGGAATCGAGACGAGAGCGGAGTGAGAGAGCGGCACGGCACGGCGCGGCGGTAGGACCGATTTGACAGCGTCACTCGACCACGACTGCCTGACAGTGTCGCCGAGATTCCCTAGTGACGTCACTGACAGTCATCATCCAGCCGCCACACCAACGTCCATCGTTCTGACGTCTCGTCAGCTAGGCTCCGTGCCAACAAAAGACTGGCAGCGAGCCGCCGGATACCGCGAGTGGAGACGAAGAAAGGTCGTTCACGGTAAATGTGCTGACGAAACTGGTCATGGCAGGCAGCAGCAGCAACAAACGAACGAGCCTAATGAAGACCTCATGGTCCCCGGGGGTTGCCTGCGGTAACTGCTAGAGGAACGTACACGGTACCGGTACACGGTACACGTACACGGTGCACGGTACAGACAGTACACGTACACGGTACACGGTACACGGTACACGGTACACGGTACACGGTACACGGTACACGGTACACGGTACACGGTACACGGTGCACGGTACACGGTACACGGTACACGGTACACGGAACACGGTACACGGTACACGGTACACGGTACACGGTACACGGTACACGGTACACGCTACATTGTACACGGTAAACGGTACACGGGCATGGACACGGGCACGGCCGTCCAGGAGAAGAACTAGACAGCATATTGGGGGAGGAGCAAGACAGCAGAACCAGGGGAGGAATGAGAACGGCAGACCAGGGGAGGAACGAGACAGCAGACCAGGGGAGGAACGAGACAGCAGACCAGGAGAGGAACAAGACAGCAGACCAGTAGAGGAACGAGACGGTAGACCGTGGAAAAAAAACGAAACAGCATACCAGGAGAGGAACGAGACGGTAGACCAGGGAAGGAACGAGACGGTGGTCCAGGGGAAGAACTAAACGGTTGTCCAAGAGAGAAACGAGACAGCAGACTAAGGAAGGAACGCGACAGCAGGACAGGGTAGGAACGAGGCGGCAGACCGGGGGAGGAACGAGGCGGCATACTAGGGAAGGAACGGACAGCAAGACCAAGGGGCGGAAACGAGACTATGCAGACGCAGGGGAGGAACGAGACAGCAGACCAAGGAAGGTACGAGACTGCAGACCAGGGGAGGACGAGACAGCAGACCAGGGAAGGTAACGAACTGCAGACCAGGGGAGAACGAGACAGCAGACAGGGAGGTACGAGACTGCAGACACAGGGAGGGAGCAAGACAGCAAGACCAGGGGAGGAATGAGAACGGCATAACAGGAGAGGAACGAGAGCGGTGGTCCAGGGGAAGAAACGAGACGGCGTTCCAGGGGGACTGGCGCAAGACAAGACAGGGAGAATGAGAACGGCAAACAGGAGAGGAGGCGAGACGTGTCGGAGAGCATCCTGAGCCTCATCCGGCAATGGTGCCTCGATGCACACAGTAGCGAGTAGCCGAAGGTGAGAATTGTGTATTTAGTGCAGGGAACAACGGCTTTTATATCAGATGAACGAAGGACACAGAACCGTCACCCGGGCGGTCCCCGTGAGAACGCTGCAGACGCAACGAATGGCGATTGCGTAGTGGTGCAATCTTGGTTGCGCGTGCGGCTTTGGCGGGCACGTGACTGTCCCACTGCTGGACCGGTCCGGAGAGATGGTACTGCGTCCATTGTCCACGCCACAGACGGCAGACCAGGGGAGGAACGAGACGGAAGACCAGGGGAGGAACGAGACAGCAGATCATTGGAGGAACGAGACGGCTTTCCAGATGTCAGACGCAGCAGACCTCTGGCGTCTGGCTCACCGAACCGAGAGCGCTTCCAAACCACGGCTCTGAGTAGTCGTCAGCCTCGGTATCAGCCTCGGTATCAGACGACCGAGGTCACAGGTCAGCACAGCCGGGTCACAGGTCAACACACTGCCGAGTCACACGTCAGCACACAAACAATATATTAATGATGTAGAACCAACAATATCAATAGGTTCCTCAGCGCTACCAACCCTTAGCCGTCTGAGTCGGAGTTAAGGACAATGCCGCCTTCACTCGCCGCTGGCTGAAGCTACGTCATGCGCGGAGCCCAACCACCAGTCCCGCCCGGCGGAGAGGCCGCCGGCTGCTGCTGCTGCTGCTGCTGACGTGGCTGACTCTGATGGTGCGTCTTATGCGGCGTCAGACGTGATTTATTTTACCATACAACACTAGGGTGGAAATTCCCACTCCAGTCATGAACAATGTCACACTAGTGACGGCACTTTCCACCACAGTTGAAGAGATGCTGAACCGAGCCTCTCGGCGATAAAGTACACCCCCCCCCCCAAACGGTAGATGAGGATAGCACTTTGTAACAAAGAACGCCAACTTAAAATAATATTCTATCCACTTCAGTCAAATAGTGCACACCTCCATTAGATGAGGCTACCCCATAGGCGGAACATATCGAGCCGCCTTTGTCAGGTTCAGTGCACCTCTTCATAAGCTGATAGGTATTGTTTCACCCCGGCACCGGCACCAAAGAGCGCCCCTTGCGTAAACAAGCCACCAAAGAGGGCTTTTCGGGCTCATTGCAATCCTCCGAGTGCACCACATGGCATTTATCCATATTCCTTTGCTGGTGGTTATCACTCATAGGCGGATCCAGAAAGTGTGATTTTGACAGTTTGGGGGGCCAAATCCCAACAATTATCGCATAATTATAAAATCTCGTCGGATTTCGCTTGCTTATGTATCAATAACTGATTTAAAACAAACTTCTCTAGAAAAAGTTGCTTAGTTTTACGATAAACTCAGAAATGTGTCAAATTTGCCGCGCCGCATTTTGGGTGGTTTGGGGGGGGGCATGGCCCTTTTGGCCCCTTTTGGATCCGACCTTGTTATCACTACGTTAACGTGCAGGGGGGGGGGGAGATTCTGGCGTGTTAGCTGTCATCCCGTCTCGGTTTTTACCACATCCCTGGCGGATGAAGGCACGCTAGAGGTTTATAGAGGTCGCTCCGATCGCACACGGAAGACTGACGACAACAGACGGAGAAAAAAGTCAGCTCCCTTTATCGCATTGCATGAGACGGCGATAAACATGTAAATCGCATTGCATGAAAATGTGTGTGTATTTGTAAAGCGTGTGACTGCAATGCCGGCATCGTCTTCAAGGGTATCGTTACTGTTTGAAATGTATGTAAAACCGTTAAAGCCACATCGTGGATGGTTAAACGACTGTCTGTGGACTGTCTGTGGATCATCGTGGACTGACAGCCGCTCGGTGTCAGTCTGTCAACTGTCATCCGTTTGGTGTCAGTCTGTCAACTGTCATCCGTTTGGTGTCAGTATGCCAACTGTCAGCCATTTGGTGTCAGTTTGTCAGTTGTCAGCAGTGGCGGCGGTTTCGATTTTGACATGTGGGGCAAAAACTTCGATGAACTCAGTTCACGTAGTCATATACAATAATACAGGGGCGTAGAAACTCATTTGGTATTTGGGGAGGGGGGAAAGTCTCACAATTTGGGATTTTATAGTACATTTTATAAATTGTAACGTTTTTTTACAATTTTGGTGTCACTTTGTGAAAATCTGGGATAATTGTTCGGAAGAATTCGTCATTTTGCGTATTTTGATGTTCGTATTTTCAATTTGCTTCAAAACAATATTTTTGCGATTTTACAAACATTTAGCTATTTTCGACTAAAAATGTCATGCAGTGTCTAGTGACGTCACTCAAATCAGTATATCTCGTTTGTGTTCGACGCAACTGCTAAAGTTTTGCATAGAAGTGACGTAAGGTTGATGTACACGAAGGTATCACAAGTTTCACGTCAATATCTGCAATGTTTCGGAAGTTATTCAGGAAAAACCGAATGGGGTCGGGTCCAACCCTTCCCCAGGCGATCGTGGGCTATTGCTTTTAATTTTGAACCAGGTATTAATACTCAAAAGTTGGGGAGGGCGTTAACCCATCACTCAAAAAGTTGGAAGAGTAGTCCCCCCCCTCTGCACCTACGCCTATGGTCATATACAATGCATAGCTTAAACACATAGGTTGAAGGATTTGAAGGAAATTTAATGATGATGATGATGATGCATCGTGATTTAGAGTGGCAATCTAGGAATATCGGGGTTACCAGAGCCCGGAAATTAAGTTAGTATAACGTACAATTGCAATGAAATAGCTGCCGAGAAATAAGAGCCGTTTTAGTAGCAAATATGTATGTTTAAGTCCGTTTCTTGTTAAATATTTTTTGGCGCATATAGACGTGGAGTGAAAATTCTGATTTTATTAATTGGCTTCAGCTGTAACGATTTAATCATATTCCTGAAATTATTTCATCATAACACATATTATAACATGATAGTTGATTGCAGGGGGCCAAATCCAGTACCAAGCCTAAGGTAATATATTTTCCTGGTTGCACATCTCGGTATGATACAAAACATTTGTCCCTGGGGCCAGCAATTACCGCCAGGGAGAGCCTCTGCCAGACACGTCATGCATCCATTTTCCCATTTTCCATTTTGTATAAGCAATTGCAATTTTGTTTGTGTTCATGCTGCGCATGTAGCGCGCGAAAATTTTTCCTGTTTTTTTACTGAGGATAAATGGATTTGACTGTTTTTAAGGCAATTTTTACGATAATTTAGCAGAGCTGACTTTTGTAATACAGTTTTTTTGGTGGGAGGGCAATCATAGTTTCAGAACCTTTGGGGGGCATGAACCTTTTGTCCCCCATGGATCAGCCCCTGTTCTTACCCTCACTACACACGGTGACAGCTGAAACCTTTAGTGACGCCAATCCCGCCCAAAGGCGTTACCCGGACAGGTGCAATCATCACAATATACAAAGATATAAAAATGGCGGCACCGATTGTGGTTGAGAAAAAAAGGATAATTTCAATTTTGGAAATGAAGTGTGAATATAGGCTTCCTTGATATGGGAATGTTACAAAATGATAATTGACTTACTAACTAGTTACCTAGGTACTGGGTTCACTAATGGATCTAAAACGGCGAATTGTGGTGGTTTGGGGGCATCAGCCCCAAAAATGTTTCCAAAAATTAAAAAAAAAATGCTCATGTTTGCATTGCATAACGTTTTAAAATTAAATTTCCTTAGTAAAAGTTGCGTAGGCTGTCCTGCATGCAGAAATGTGTTATTTGGCGCCGATCTCAGGCGGTGGGGGTAGATTTTGTCCCTGATGCCCCACCCCTCTGGAACTGCCAGTGAATGGGTTTAATTTACTGTTTCGTCACAAATCCATCCATGGATGACTCGGACGTCTCACGCCACTTCATCTCTGATCCACACTGATCTCTTTATCTGTAGGTTTTGTCTTTCCCGTTACAAATATGTTGAAAGAACCAACTAGTTTATGAAGAACGCAACGCACTCCCAGGCCGTATTTACTCGACCAAAACCAAAAACAGCAATCGGTCGTCTGCTTATGACTCCCGGCAATATTATTTAAACTTGCGTTGTGTCGCTTTTTCGTCACGGACAGGCTAAACCATAATACACTGCCATGTGGAGATATATTATTTTTTTATCTTTTTGCAATGCTTTATCATTTTTACCATAATAATTATTATACATCATATGGCCAAGGATATATATTTTTCGAACTGTGGAAGATTGGGGGGGTAAAAAATAATAGTTTGGGCCTCTGCTTGTTTGGCCCAGCGGGGGCGTCTGCCCACTGCACCCCTCCCGATCCGCCTCCCCTGATTTGTCAGCCGCTCGGTGTCAGTCTGTCAACTGTCAGCCACTCGATGTCAGTCTGTCAACTGTCAGCCTGTCAGCTGTCAGTCCCTCTCTGCGTGTGACCACTTGTGACCGTGGCCGCGAGGTCTGCACCGTGTCTGCTCCATCGACAGCGACGCGCGTCTGTTGGTCGACGCTGGCCACTATTCTGACTGCACGCTCACTCACTCAGCCCCGCGGCCGCTCTCCACTCTCTAGCTGGGCGTCGGTTTCGACGCTCAGTGTTTCGTCGACGGTCGCGCCGGACGGCGGCGGCGGTGGTGGCGGCGGCGCGGTGGCGCGGTGGCTGCTGAGAGCGACAGGCGTACGGGAAGACAGGCAGACAGATAGACAGGCAGACAGACAGACA
>VOPJ01011329.1:0-16691 GCA_014673585.1 Semibalanus balanoides
GGGAGACAGAGCCGGATACAGGGAGACACGCAGGGAGACAGAGCCGGATACAGGGAGACACGCAGGGAGACGAGAGAGACTGCTTGAGAGACAGACACACAGGCGGAGATGGAGCGGCATAACAAACTGACTGACGTCACCAGGTGACGTCAGAGGGGGCGGACTGAGCCACCGCACACACAGGATCAAAAGACGACCTGGTTGAAACAGACTTCTGTGGCCCAGCAGTCTGGCCGACGCAATGCCTTCCAGTTAGTCGGTCAACTTTCCGAAATTTACTGATTTCTCTTGACTTATAATGTAGCTCATCATCGTATTACTGTTATTCTTATCATGATTATTGTCTCTACTTTCCTAGCAGACTTGTGCCTGGATCCCGAGGTTAGGATCTTGGATCCCAGTGGATCCCTCAGTACAAAATGTATAAAGACTTTGGATCCCAGTGGACCCTTCTGCGTAAAATAAATGAAAAACTGTGATCCTTCTGGATCCCTAGGCGTAAAATGCTTCAGGATCTTGGATCTCAGTGGATCTCTAGTTTAAACAAGCCTCAGATCGTGAAACACAAGATGCAGGGACGGACAAAAAATGTGATCTCTATTTTGCGTATGTATGTAGTATGTACTATGTAGATAATTAGTACGCTAATTACTTCCTAAGTTGCACCTATTAACAAACATAGATGTTGTAATTAATTTACCAATATTATACAATTAGCATGAAATAGTTACCTACCAGCGTTCCTGAATCCTGGAGCCCGAAGTTGGATCTGGGATCCCATTGGATCCCTCGGTATAAAATATATCAGCATCTGTAATCTTTTTAGATCTTTCGGCTTATTGTGTTCTTGGTGTCCTATGTAGATCCCGTGACACAGGACAGAGATCCAGATTTCAGCTGGATCCTGGATCCAGGCACTGTGGCACATGTCTGTTTCCTCGTCTTTCTCCTACTTTCGTTTGATCTTTTCTGTTTCATCTCACATTTTATCTCCATTTGTTGTTTTTTGCTATTGCCTTCCTTTCATTTGATAATTAACGTCCCCCTACTTTTCCGATTTTCCCTTCTCGACACACTCCGTATTCGGCCCGCCTGTCCACCACAGCTGCCACAGCTCACCAGTTGGCCTCATAACTCGCCATGCTCCAACCGACGACAGCCGCTCAGTATGTCGCCGCTGCCAGAATCGCCGCGGTGAATATTCACGAGCACCCCCCCCCCCTCCCCCCTCCCCCCTCCTCCCGGGGTCCGACCTACGTGACCCGTCGTAGTCACCGGAACGCGTTTGCTCGACGCTGCTGCTGCTGGTACGTCGAGGCCCTTAAACGATGTTGACGGCTTCAGGTAACCAGACGAACAAAAACTATACATATAAGATTATTATAAATGTCGAGTTTCTCATCCTATTTTTTTTGCGCGACAACTCCTTGGTTCTCATCCTATTTACATGACGCAAATTGCTATGTGCAGTTTGGTTTGTTTCATTTATCTACAATACGTAAATTGTAATATGCAGTTTGGGCTGTTTCACACATTATTTAGGTGCGACTTGACGAAAATACCAGTCAATGACCTCTGTAACTTGTCACAATGGCGTCTCGTTCCCCCCCCCCCCATCTCCAGTGCGTGATACTCGTACACATACGCACGCGTCTCTCCCTCCTATGCACCCCCCTCCGTCTCCCCTCCAGTGCACGCTACGATACACAAATGGGCACAAAGACACGTGGCTCGCGCACGCGTGTGTGTATATTTACCGCCCCTCATCGCCGCGCGCTGACGCCGCCGCACGCCGGTCGACGTCGAGCGTGTTTGTCGTCTTCGACAAGCCGCGGCTGCCGGTGACCAGGCCGCCAGGCAGGGATCGGGTTTCTAAACGGGCCGGGACGGGGCGGGGCAGGGCGGGTGCCGGGGCGGGGCGCTGGGGGCTGAGGAGTAGCGGGGGAGGGGCGCGGGGGGACAGTAAAGGAGGCGGTGGCAGCTGGCAGATGACGGGACACAGAAGCCATTAGGTCGAGTGAGCCCAGAGCCCTCAGAACGGCAGCGAGAAGACTGATTTGCAACACCCAAGTCCCGACGTGACATATCTTCACTCTCCAAAAACTCAATCCCCGCGAAGAAAGAGAAACAGCGACAAAGAGAAGCACGGCGCCGAGAGTTCAAAACGACCGGCAGCGACGAACAAGGGCTCCTCCACCGCCATGATGGAGTGGAAACCGACAGGGTTGGACAGAATCCGACAGTGTTGGACAGAAGCCGACAGGAGCATCGCAGGGGCCGACGGCCCGCCGTCATAACTGTCACCGAGGCGACTGACCCCGTCCTCATAACTGCCAGTCTTCCCCCCTGTCAGCCAGTTCTGCATACCAGCTGTCCAGTGCGGTGAGGAGGCGGCGCCCGGCCGTCTGGGCCAGGCCAGCCAGCCAGCCAGGCCCAGCCAGTCCAGCCAGCTCAGCCAGCCAGCCAGCCAGCCAGCCAGCCCAGCCAGCCAGCCAGCCAGCCAGCCACCCAGCCAGCCAGCCAGCCAGCCAGCAGACCAGCAGCCAGTCCAGCCACCAGCCAGCAGCCAGCCAGCCAGCCAGCCAGCCAGCCAGCCAGCCAGCCAAGCCAGCCAGCAGCCAGCCCAGCCAGCCAGCCATGCCAGCCAGCCAGCCAGCCACCAGCCGCTGCCAGCCACCAGCCAGCAGCCAGCTCAGCAGCCCACAGAGCCAGCCCAGCCAGCAGCCCAGCCAGCCAGCCAGCACCAGCCAGCCAGCCAGCCAGCCAGCCAAGCCAAGCCAGCCAAGCCAGACCAGGTCCAGCCAGCCAGCCAGCCCAAGCCAGCCAGCCAGCCAGCCAGCCAGCCAGCCAGCCAGCCAGCCAGCCAGCCAGCCAGCCAGCCAGCCAGCCAGCCAGCCAGCCGCCGCCAGCAAGCCAGCCAGCCAGCCAGCCAGCCAGCCGCACTAGAGCACGCTCGACACTCCGAGACCAGCCAGCCAGCCAGCCAGCCAGCCAGCCAGCCGCCAGCCAGCCAGCAGCAGCAGCCAGCCAGCCAGCCAGCCAGCCGCCCAGCAGCCAGCCAGCGCAGCCCAGCCAGCCAGCCAGCCAGCCAGCCAGCCAGCCAGCCAGACAGCCAGCCAGCCAGCCAGCCAGGCAGCCAGCCACCAGCCAGTCCAGCCAGCCAGCCAGCCCAGCCAGCCATCCCCCGTCCAGCCAGCCAGCCAGCCAGCCAGCAGCCAGCCAGCCAGCCAGCCAGCCAGCCAGCCAGACACCAGCCAGCCGCCAGAGCCAGCCAGCCACCAGCCCAGCCAGCCAGCCAGCCAGCCAGCCACCACCAGCCAGCCAGCCAGCCAGCAGCCAGCCACCGAGCCAGGCCAGCCGCGCCAGCCAGAGAGCCGCTAGTACGCAAACCGATGCACCCGTCAGCGAGGCGAGCCAGCCAGCCAGCCAGCCAGCAGCCAGCCAGCCAGCCAGCCAGCCAGCCAGCCAGCCCGCCAAGCCAGCCAGCCAGCCCAGCCAGCCAGCCAGCCAGCCAGCCAGCCAGCCAGCCAGCCAGCCAGCCAGACAGCCAGCCAGCCAGACAGCCAGACACTCTCACATACTGCTGCACTGCAAATGGCAGGGCAGAGCGGCCCAGTCGCCGAAACGCAATTTCCCTCCCATGGGAAGATGGAGTAGGCTTAGCACCCAGCACCGTGCTCAGCTATACCCACATTAATCACATCTTTAAAGCTAGCGACGTAAATTTATGCACTTAAAATTAAGCCACAAATAAATGACGGTGGGAGAAATTCCTGTAACGACAAAGGGACAATTTTTTAAAATGTAGGTATATCGACGGAAAAGTAGGAAGATGAAAGTGACTTCTGCCACTAAAAACGGAAACATCAAGACATCACTCAAAGGATTCAGTATAATCCTGGAGCTTCTGGCAAACTACATATAAAATCATCCCAAATTGGAATACTCCCAGAACAATAGCAGGACAAAGAGGAGTAGTATCTTCCATCAATGACGCGCACAGTTCCTAAAAGCACGTCCACCAATTTCCTTCACGCTCGACTACCAGCTCTCAACATGTCTCGTTGCCATGGCGAACGAGCTCGGCCGGGCGGCCCAGTCGCATCCATTCGCCACTTTCCGAGCGACTAGACGCGTCGTGAAACGGTCGGGAACTTTGGGAAGACAATAAATCTCGACGCGATCGAAACACTCCACTGAAGTCTGCGGTCCGATGTGCCAGTGATTATCAGGGAGAGCGTTAACTGGTGAGAAAGGATTGGAATGTCGGCAGATTTAACTCCGGGCTCGCTTGCAGACACAAACAAAAATCGTGTTATTCGTGGTCTCGGTTGCATGTAATGACACAATGACTAGCTATTGGCTTCGCTATAGCAAACTCAGACAACCAATCAATAGATTGGCTAGATAACCTAAACTTGTATATTTACTATTTAATTATTAGCGCTGAGCGATTCGAAAATAAATTGAGCGACTTTTTCATAAAGATATTATAATTCAATATTAAACTATCGATATTATTTCCAAACATATTCATAATATCATTTCACTTTCATATCAAAGCAGCGATAGCGTCCATTTTCTCCCCACCATTGCTAGCACCTGGCACATGTCAAATATAGCACGTAATATATCGGCCATTTTCTGCCATAATGCTTCCTCCAGTCAGTCAAATAAATTCAAACGTTTGGTCGCAGCTCAAAATAGCTCTAGAAACATGTCACGTGCCCCGAATGGCGGTTATGACAATATATCGGACAGCTGACTATCGTGTAGCGTAATGGTGTTACCATAGCAACAGCTCTCTGCAGTCAGCGGCTTCACTTGCTACATTGAAACGCTGAGCCACATCAGTCCAACGAAATGCTAAATATTGCAGTATTCTTTATAGGTTCTAAACACGAGTCTTATCCATATTTTCAGCGACGATATTTTTTGACATGATTAAGTGGAGAAAATAATTCATAGAACGCTTTTAAAACCCATACAGGAAAGCACACGACAAATCACAGCACACCAGTATTGCGGTTTGATCTGTCGCATCAGTCAGCTCCGGCTTCCATGTTGGTCCGTCGCGTCGTTGTGCTCCGTCTCCAGAGAGAACCTCGACATCGGAATGGATGTCACTTGATTGCCTTCAGAGCTCAGGAAGAGGCGATCACTGGTGATAGATGGTAACATTTCTGGAGTCGGCGGCGAGGGTGGCCGAGATTCAGATATAGATAAATGATTATGGTTCAACTCCCCTTCAACTTCCTTCCCGTGGATGATACCGAAACGACTTTCAATTGGTGGCTGGGCAAAAAGCTCAGTTGAGTGGCAGGATTTTCGCTAGGCAACAGAAAATTCAATATCGACGAAACACAGTCGAGTGGTAAAATTTTCGCCAGGTGACGGAAAATCGAACATTCACCGATGACGATTGATGCCAGAGCATGCTGTCAATTGACAACACTGGTGCTGTTCTACATTTAAAAAGGACTGCAGAGGAATATAGTTGGTCTGTTGATCTGGTTCGGAGAGTTAAATGCGCTTGCGATTTCGAAAGTGTTTTCGCTATAACCACTGTCAATATAAAACTGTCGACGGTATTTGGTGGAATTGTCTTTTCCATTTGACGTGACGGCGCATGTTATAATTACGAGGGTCCTTCACCAAACAAGAAAGTGGATTTTATGCTTTCACTAATCTTCTGGAGAACCAGCACCAGCCCGTACTTGAGGGACTTTGGTTCAGGATATCCTAATGTTATCTCTACAAGCTTTTACCCAGGGTAATATAACGTGTATTGTAGTGGTTATGTTTGTATCTTGATTTTTAGATCTTGTTCATTGTTTTGTTTTCGATTTCCGCGCCATAGGCAATAGGGCACTTCCAGTCCTACCGAGAAGTATATGACCACGTGACTCTCGCCCGCGGCGCCCCTTCCACAACCCTGCTGGAAACGTGATGTTCGTGACGCGGGGCCTTGCCGTGATGTCACAACCACTGTCGTGCGCGTCGGTCCAGCGTACGTCCCCTCCGCCACATGCAAAACATACACAGGCAATGTCCCCACTTCGCCTGTTACACGGGAGGCAGTACAAAGGCCATTAATCCCAAACTGGCAGCGAGCGGCGGCGAGCTGCAGCAGCACTAATCGATGCCGTCGCTGTTGCTGCCACCACCGACACCGACACTACCGCTGGCGCTACCGAATACACCACCGCAGCTGCCACCAACTAACATAGTAACCACTGATCTAATCACTCGTGTAGCCAGACCAGTGTCGTTGCCGCCGCCGTCGCCGTCGCCGTCGCCGGGGCGGCTGCCTGACTTAGTGGCTTTGTCGGGATCACGGCAGGCGTCCAGACAGATAACTGCAGAGATCCCAGGACGCCTTCAAGATGATACTTCATCTGTGCGGGTCCATTGGCGGGCCCTATGATATTGATTGGGGCTGCGGGTCGTCGCCGACCATCGCAGTGCAGTCTCACAAGTGAGGATCCTTCGGTAGCTATGTCTTGCCAATGCAGGTGCATCGAAGGTCTATGTCTCGCTGCAGTGCACGTGCGGGTGCCATTTCTCCACGTAATGGAGCCGCCTGTCGATAGCGGTCACTGGTCGCTGGCCATAGCCGACACCGCGACAAAGAGCAACAGAGAACTTCACCGACGCCAGAAGAGAGGTCATCGTTAACGAAGGTGTCACCGCCAGCTTCCCAGGTCTCTGGAGAGAAGCGCCGTTTCGCTGGAGCGTTCAATTGCAGCGTCCGCGCGTGGCGGCACAAGGGAGCTTGCTGATAGCGAGCGTGCGGGCGATATCGGCAGACAAACGCCAGCCGTGGCCAGGTTCAGTGCGCTCCATAACAGCAAACGAGCTACTACACGAGCATGATGCAACTGGTGGTAGAAAACTCCCATGATCTAACGATCACGCTGAGAATAACACCAACATACGACACAGTACGCTGTGGATCTTAATGGAATCCCATACAGCAAGTACCAATCTAACACACCAATCAACTACAGCGGGAACCACCTGCCGCCAGAGCAGACCAACATCGCCAGCACCGCCACCTCTGCCACCTGCCGCCAGAGCAGACCAACATCGCCAGCACCGCCACCTCTGCCACCTGCCGCCAGAGCAGACCAACATCGGCAGCACCGCCACCTCTGCCACCTGCCGCCAGAGCAGACCAACATCGCCAGCACCGCCACCTCTGCCACCGCCGACACCGATGATGACGTCACGACGCCCCGCGTATCTCCGGGACCAGAGATCTCCCAGCAGCAGTCTCGCGTGAAGCTCTAATAACCGCCGCCAGTGCGGCCGCCAGCAGTAACGAAATCACCAGCATTGGAACGCCAACAGTAACGAAATCACGAGACTTGGAGTGGAGCCTTGAGCATTGGAGCCACCCAGCAAATAATTACCGCTATTCAGATAATAGTGAAATCGTCTAAACTCTGTTGCAATACAGTCGTCAGACGGAAACTCAATTCCGGGAGTCACTGCGACTGAGGCCCAATGATTTCCTCCTGGGCGGGCCTCCACCACCACCACCGCCATCCCCCCTCCACCCCCACCATCACAGACCCCACCGCCGCCGCCAGCGATGCCAGCAGAAAAACAAACAGCCGCGGCCTGTGACGGCTCCGCCATGTCATCCCTGCCTCAGCCAGAGGGCGCTGGGGGTCAGTCAGGAGGCGCCAGGTCACAGGAAGGTCACTGTACTGCACGTCACCGACCGGTTATTGGAAGTGACACGGGTGGGTCACAGGCACCTCACTCGGTCTGGTGACCAAGAGTGTCAGGGATCAGGGATCTAGATTCTAGAGAGCATGGGTGTAACTATAATGCAAAGGGGGGTTGTAGCTACAACCCCAATAATTTTTGGAATTTAACACTACGCCTATGACGAGATGTGGTACAAATGGGCTCTTAACAACTAAGTGCAAACCCCAATGATTTTATTAAAAAAAGTTACGCCTCTGCTAGAGAGTAGAGTCCATTGACACAGTTCAAGTATATGCACCATGGCATTGGCATTGCCTGCTCCACTGGAGGAACGAGGGACTTAAGTGTAGTTTTAAGACTTAAGTAACTGTAAGCTTAGGTAAGAAAAAACTCCCGTAAGTGCTTCGGAGGTTTAAGGTTAGGCTGATGCGCGTTGCATGCAAAGAATCGACTTTGGAATGCAGAAGTCCTGTTCATTTGCGGTGGGTGGTGAGGTGATACACATGCCAGTGGCCACAACTGTCGTCAGCATGAGTGTCAATTTGTATACTTCTTTGGGGGGCGCCCCCAATTATTTCACATTTTTAACATCAGGCCCATGGAGTTGCATGGTAAGAATGGAATTATAATCCATATTAAGTTAAGCATTGCCCCCCCCCCCCAAATTATTTCCAGAAAATGACACCCCTGGCCGTCAGTGAATAAGTCCATGGACTTATTAACTATTGCAGTAAGCTATCGTAATGCATGAACAACAATGATCTCCTTTACATCAAGACGTGTCAACAGACGATGGAACGATTTGCGGCGAGCGAGACAAGTTAAAATTAAGGTTTGGTTGATAATGACAATTGAGTCGTCTGAAAGAATGACGTTAGTGACTGATAGTCTATCCAATGAGCAGATACTAAATACAGACTTCACCAGCACGCTAGCTCAAAGGGAGGAAAGTTGCCATGCACGCCAAGTCCCAGCCCTGCAGCAGAGAAGTGGGCGTGCCAGCCTCATATATGCAAAGCAAATGCTTTCCCAGAAATCGCATCAATGCTTCAATTCTCGAAATGCGGGATCATGATGACATTGCCACGGGATTTATTACAGGCATTTTCATTTCAATTTTTCATTCGTTTGCGGATCACGAACCAAGTCTCAATGCCTTGCATAAACGAAACTATTATCGGGATATGTCGTATATCGCCTGGGAAATATCGACGCAAGAGAAGCCCAGCATAGGGTCTATAGAACAATGCAGACTTCAATGCATGCTCGGCTGCTGTTGACTCGAGTTCAAATGATCTGTTGCCTGGGTATCGATCCCAGGTCGACTGCTACAAGGCAGTTCATTCGTCTACGCAGTTCTATTTGCAGCACAAACAGCACTTCCAAACAGGCGCAGGTCCACGTGTTACAAAACATGTACAGGTAGCATGGATAGGTCTGGCGACGAGGTCTGAATAGGTCTGTGCGCTAGCTTGCTGTTGGTCACGTTCACGTAGGACTTAATGCATATAGTCTGATCTATTCCTCATGTTGTACCAGCTTTCTCCAACCAAAACAACTCAGCACGCTTGAAAAGGAGTAATACTTAGCAGGAAAAACAGCTACAAGTGGGATGAGCTCTTAGCTTTTCGTCCTCTCTTCTCTTTGCACCTCTAGTAATTGGTATCTCTCTCGCCAACCCTCCCAATCATGACAGCCCTCTTTCTCCTTTGGTCTCAAGCTGCTTAACCTGTCAAAGAGCACGGCTTCCATCGAGTCATTCGATCATTCCCAGCTTCATTCCTGTCAAAGAACACGGCTTCAACACCTATCGTCTCCCTTTATCCCACTGTCACCTTTAGTCCCACCATCTCTAAGGCAAACCAACACGCCCTTTCATTGCCCCCTAACACACCATTTCTTCCCCCTCCTCAAGCCCTTTCTTGCCCCCCCCCACACAACACCATTTTATTGCGCCAATGTCTTGTGGTTTGAATCCGTTTTCCTCCCTAGTTCTACTGCTCTTATCTCAAATCGCGCCCGTCCCTTTTGAATTTATTCCCTATCGAGGACTTACTTCCCTTCTCTGGGGCTTATCCCCCCCCCCCCCGAGACGAGAGACCCACTTTTGAGCGCCACTCTCCGCTTCACGGCCACATACCATCCACATACAGTTTTACCATCTCAGGTCCTCCTCTACATTGCCCCTCCCCCTCGGCCACATACCATCCACATACAGTTGTACCATCTCAGGTCCTCCTCTACATTGCCCTCCTCCCCCTCTTAACCTACCCAGCTTCGTGCCACCAAACCTTCCCGATGCGCTATTAACCTCCAGGATCCCCTATGTGCCCCCCCCCCCACTCTCCCCTCTTTCTTCCCAACTCAAACCCAACAACCTTCTTGATACAGTTATCCTCCCAAGTCCCCCTCCCCTTCACATGCCCCCCCCCATCCTCTGCGACAGGTCACCAACCTTCCTGATGCGCAGATCACTGTCCTCCCCTCCACATGCAGCCCACCCTCTGCGACAGGTCACCAACCTTCCTGATGCGCAGATCACTGTCCTCCACCGGTGACCCGTTCGGCGTGTCCACACTCCTCTTCCTCCCTCCACACGCCAAGCAGCGGCACAGCCTGCCGTCCATCGCTCCGCATCCAACACCTTCTTCACCACTTTCACCGCCTCCTCTACCACCTGTTCCACCACCACCAGCGCCGCCGCTTCCTTCTCTGTCTCCGTGGGAGCTCCCTCCGCCGTGTCCACCACCAGCAGCTGCTTTACCACCACGAGCGCTTTTTTCGCCGGCGCCCGGGGCGCTTCCTCCGTCACCGCCGCCACCGCCGCGGGTTCCAGCAGAGCTCATGAGCGCCGGCCGCTCAGGATCGTCGACCCCAGTCGAACGACGAGCAGCCGAGCGTCGTGCGGCGCCAGCGTCGGCGAGCGTCGGTACCGACGGCACCGGCACGAGGCCACCAGCCCGGCTGCATCGATCGCGACGCTTTGAAGCCGGCGCGGCGGCGGCGCGACTCGAGACGCGGCGCGCGCCGCCCCCGCCCCCGCCCGGGCCGCCCGGCGGGAGGAGACCCCTTCCGGGAACAGGGGCGGGGCTGACCCTCGTGGGGTCGTCGGCTCGACGGCCGGCCGGAGAAGAGGTGACGACAGAGGTGAAGGGGTGACTGGATTGGCAGTGGTGTTTACGGAGCCCGCAACAACGGAGGAGTCCCCGCATTGTCGTTGAACACAGTGGATGCCGATAACGATGCGGATGATGACTAAATGATGCAGATGCAACAACCGATGATAGCAACCTACTGGTTGCTATCATCGGTTAAGCTACAGACAACGGAGTCGAGCAATGCTCACTCGTTCAAAGATGTGCCGATACTTCCAGCATGTTTAATATGTCTAGTGGCAACAAAGATGTGCCGACACTGCCAGCATATTTAATGTGTCTTAGTGGCAACAACAAAACGACGGTAGATTCGTAGGGCAAAACACGTAACGATGTGTAGGTCAATGCACCAAGACCCCAGCAGTCTGCAAAACGCATTGCGACTCTAAGGCAAGCGGCCCAAACCACGACTTCAAAACAACTGAAACTGCTTAGCACGCCTCATAATCTCATCCCACAGGTTCACCATAATCCCATAACACGCAAAGGAGCCAACACCCAATCCCCACCACACCGCGGCCTTTGTGACGTCATCTTGTCGTAGACGGCCGGCGGCCCGCTCGCCTCTGCAGACGACAGGCGACAGAAGCTGTGCCCAGGAATAGCCCATGTCGCGGACAGTGACGTCCCAGACGCAGTGGACCGGAATAAACCCGATAATGTCGGTCTGGGCTCGCTATTGGGTCATCAGCTGGTGAGTTAGTTCATTAGCAGCTGCCGATGAACTGGTAATCACAATGAATCACTGATGGCTGGCGGAAGCATAACGCGCAGGGATCGGTATGACCTTTATAATACCAGCCAAACAAGTGGCGTGATTTTCACATAGCTAACAAACCAGTTACCACCAAAGCTTCGTATGCTATCTCTAGTTAACGGTGGTGTGGATACTCTAAAGACACAGAACAGAGCTCTAATCGAGTACACACCACGAAGAAGATACCAGTCTGAGAGCTTCTCATGAAAGGACCAGTCTGAGAGCTTCTCATGAAAGGGGCGAACAGAGAAACGCTGGAGCATTCCCTAGTGGCACACAGCACTTGCACGACGTCCTGACAGCGTCTTCACGACGTAATTACGTCGTATGAACGGTGTCATGACGTTGTCAGCGTTGTCATCACGCTGTAAAACGTTATGTGCTTCTAGAGTTGTTGGTATTCGGGCAAGATTCGGACATAACTGAATTTGGCTTTGATCGTAGGCCTTCCCATCGCAAGCGAAAGATGCTTACGATGTAAATTGTGACGTGATAAACACGCACTGGTCGTATATCCTTCAAACAGGATCGCTAGACCGACCGTTAGACAGGACTGTTAGAGAAGCAAGTCACTCAGCGCCTCTCTTAACACGCTTTCAGCACCAGCATCTCCTGCCCCACACATCCTCTCGCCGACCGACGCCGCGTCTCCCCCATCCCATCACCCTCCACTCCCCCATCACTCTCCCCTCCCCATCACTCTCCCCCCCCATCCACTCTCCCTCCCTCCATCACCTCCTCCCCCATCCACTCTCCCCTCCCTGCCCATCACTCTCCGCCTCCCATCACTGACCTCCCTTCCATCACTCTCCCTCCCCATCACTCTTCCCCTCCCTCCCATCATCTCTCCCTCCATCACTCTCCTCCCCATCACTCTCCCTCCTCCATTCACTCGCCCCTCCTTCCATCACTCTCCCTCCCATCACTCCCTACCCCTCCATACTCTCCCCTCCCTCCCATCACTCTCCCCTCCCCATCACTCTCCCCTCCCCCAATCGCTCTCCCCTCTCCCCATCACTCATTAGAACCTCTCAGCACCAGGCAATACTCCCTAGAGGCACCGACGTCGACCTGTGGCGCCCCGCTGGGTCCGCCCAGCCAACGACCGGTCAATTAAGACCACCAGCGGGCCAGCGTCCGTGTCAGCTCGACGCACACGCACACGAGTGCGTCGTACGACAGGGGGCTGGGGGCTGACGGTACGCCGACGAAGACCCCCAGCCGGAGGAGACGGAGAGCGAGGAGTCTAGGACGGCATGGTGCGCTCTGTGCCAGGGGGAACATAAATAGCCACAGGTCCAGGTGAAAAGGGTGTAACGGGATGTGGAACTAGAACCTGCAGATGGTGGTGAATGTTTGTTTATTGGGGTTTAAGGGCGCGCCGACACCTTTGGGTCAACTTGCGCCCAATGAATGTGTAGATTGAGAGTCCATACAGCATTCCCGACTGGGCTATACAGCCATAATTCAGGTGAATATTAATAACATTGCAGGTCGCGGCTACGGCATACCTTCACTTGCCACCTCAATTAAACTTCAGGATATAAAATTGTTTTTCACGCTATGAACGATAAATGGTGGTACAGAAGCGATTGTTCACAATACATTTTCTAAGCAAATTATCTAAAATTCGTAAGAAAATTGACTATATATTCACTAGATCACACAAACAGACCCAAAGAGGGCATCATTGCCGGAGCGCCATGGCATGTCGCCATCTACTGTCGGCGACTGACGGCGCGATGGCAACTAATGACACTCTCGTCTCTCCGACATACCCGTCGCCCGCCGCTGACCTGTCACGTCACGTCACGTCCCAATTCGTCGTCCCGTCACCGTCAGCCCATCGCTCGGATCGTTCGCCACCGGCAGGGTTCTGACACTGTGACACTGCGCCGCTGCCGACCGACCAGCACATCGCCACCACTGCTTGGCTGGGATAAATGTGAGAGAAAAGATCCCGGAATGGTAACGCTGCTGTCTACAAACAACTGGAGCAGGGAAACAAAGAAATCATGACACGGGACTGCCAGCTAACCGTACAGAAGCTATGGAAAAGACATGGCCCAAATTATGCAGCCGACCCACTCCACCATTTCGTCCACGATCACCCATCCCTTCCAGAGTCTATTCCGATATAGCCCTACACGGGCATAGTGCCCCTGAAATACTCCGTTTTTACCGCTACCAATGTCCATCTCTCCCAGAAGATCCCTGGATACAGCCATACTGCGGCGCCTCACTATAGCTGAACTGCTCCAACACTCCTGGCTACGAAGATCCACCTATTCCAGAATCTCCCCAGATACCTCCCCACAAAGACGCCGTACACCGGAGTAAATCACTCACAGCAGCGCTGTCAAACCAGCAGACAAAGCCGCCCGCGTCGACAGTAACCCCCCTGTAACAGCCGGCTATAGCCTCCTGAACAAGAGAGGCTTGTCGCCGCGCCAGTCATAACCCTTGTACAGCCGGGCTATAGCTTCCTAGAACAGAGAAGGCTGGTCTGCCCGCCGCCAGTCATACCCCTCTGTAACAGCCGGCTATAGCTCCAGAACAGAGAAGCTGGTCTGCCGCCGCCAGTCATACCCCTCTGTAACAGCCGGCTATAGCTCCCGAACAGAGAGGCTGGTCTGCCGCCGCCAGTCATACCCCTCTGTAACAGCCGGCTATAGCTCCAGAACAGAGAGGCTGGTCTGCCGCCGCCAGTCATACCCCTCTGTAACAGCCGGCTATAGCTCCAGAACAGAGAAGCTGGTCTGCCGCCGCCAAAGTCATACCCTCTGTAACACCGGCTATAGCTCCAGAAACAGAGAAGCTTGGTCTCCGCCGCCAGTCATACCCCTCTGTAACAGCCGGCTTAATAGCCTCCAGAACAGAGAGGTGGTCTGCGCCGCCAGTCATACCCCTCCTGTAACAGCGGCTATAAGCTCCCAGAACAGAGAAGCTGGTCTGCCGCCGTCAGTCACTGCAGTAATTCCCGACCTCGAACGACGGCGAGTGTTGGCCAGCAGTTCTCAACAAAGTCGGGGCTCAAATTGAGGTGGAAAGTTCATCCGGATGCTGGAATGTTTTAACGGGATCGAACTTCTGAACTGAATAGAGAACAGGCTGAACTTCTGCAAAATTGAACTTCGGTAAAACAGTGAGTGGTCTCCAATCTCGTTGGATGAACTTGATCGAATATCACCTTGATTTAGCCAAGTCCATCGCGCTCTCCGCGTCGCTGCAGGTAGACATGCTCGCGCGTGCGTGCGTTCAAACACGCGTCTGCACGTAGAATGTAGATATGTACAAACCGCGTATAAATTCATGTCAGCAGAACCATTTTTGATCTGCTCCAGAGTTCACCGCGGGGGAGCATCTCGTATTCGAACCGAATAGCTTCAGAGCCATAGGCGTAGGAGCCGGGGGGGCAGGGGGGCAACTGCCCCTCAACTATTTGAGCGGGGGGGGCAACGCCTCCCGCAACTTTTGCCAGTCTGCCCTTCACCTGGTCCAAATTGCCCACCAAATTGCACTACTACTGTGCATCCGCGATGCAGCTCTGGTCCGTAAAACCGGCTGGAACCAGTCGGCAGAGGTGGATGGCAGAGTTACTGCCCAGTTCTGTGCCGAGTTAAGTGATTGATGTGGCTGCAGTTCGAGAATAGGGGCGGATATGTGGGGTTATTCTCGGGAATAGGATTGGGCGGAGATGTGGGAATATTCTCGACGGCTGACCGACCCCGGGAATAGGATGGGGCGGAGATGTGGGGTTATTCTCGACGACCTACTCTGTAGCGAGTTATTGTAAATGTCTGTAACTATTTCTGCTCGATTAATATTGCAGACTTGAGCGAACAGTTCTGACAGGCTTTTCTCGGGTCGGAAGTTCAGCCTGAATTTGCATTACAGATTATGAACTATAATGCGAGCAAGGTTGTGTTCTCTTTCCTAGACAGTTAGTCTTCACATGGCATCACTTCCACTGGATGAACATAGCAGACTTGAGCAAACAAACTTTGACACAATTGTTCCGGGTCTAAATTATAATAAAAGCGAGACCATAATAAGTTCGCTCAAATTTAGCACAATACAATTATCAACGCTGCCTTAGAGTGGAGCCATTCCTTTCCGCCCCAGCGCAGGTAGCCGAGTCAAAGTGACATCTAACCGGCCTGTGGATTACCCCTCGGAAGCCTCGCAGTGCCACAGTTCAGCACCACTGACCCGAATCAGCGAATCCTTACAATTACATAACCTGCATGACCCCACCGCCGCCGCCACCACCGATCCCGGTCGGATCCTCCAACTCATAGCCAGCTCCTGAGACCACGCCCTTGGCACCTGCCGGTCTGGCAGCCCGCCCAGTCGTCTGGCAGCCGCTCCAGTCTCTGGCGAACCGGGTCTGGCATCCGCCCCCGCACACCAGCAGCTGGTGCTGGTGCCCCCGCACACCAGCGGCATCTGCACAGGACGCTAATGGCGGAACCAGGACGACGAACAGGCTGCACTTGGGACCACATCTAAAAAGTTCGACACAGTTGTATGATGATTTGGGTTTAAGGGCGCCTCACAAAACCCAAATCATCGACACAGTTTTAAAGCTTATCAAATTGCGTGTGTTTGTGCATTAGTTTTGTTAAACTATCACTAAAAGTTACATAACCAGCATACTCCCCTTCCATCATCAACACAACATTCTGTGACGACCCCCCCCCCCTCTCTCAAACCTACCACCTGCCTCTGCCATATCCCCGCTAACGTCCCCTCGCTAACCACCTATCTTCCGTCTGCCATACATATTGCATTACGCGTTCGCCACAGTCGGTACCGCCAGCCACCTGCTTCCCAACAACCCAGCTGCTCACTCCCACACCAAAGTCGCAGCGAAGCCTGGTTAATAGGCTTCCCCACTGGGCCCATAAAGTCCCTCCTCCTGTACTCCGCTGGTGTCTTGACTTTCCAAGCCCATATTCAGGGCTTCGAAGCGAGAGCCGGCTCCTAATACCCCATCAGCCCAGGGAAGCCCAAATGATACGGGGATGTACGGGCTGGTAGTGAGGGTGAACGCATCC
>VOPJ01011330.1:0-24340 GCA_014673585.1 Semibalanus balanoides
CACCACCGCAGCAGAGCGTCGTCCCACCTTAATCTTCCTGTGCGCAGCCGTTTCGTTGGCGCGCAGGAGCAGTCGCTTCCTGAGCTCCTTGTTGTCGCGCTCGACTCGCTCCAGCTCGCGCTGGTACTTGAGCTGCACCTCGGCCAGCTCCTTCTGCAGCGTGTCCAGCTTCTGCTGCAGCGTGACTGAGGACACGCAGGGGACGTGGTCAGTTACACACAGCGGCTGACAGCACCATGATGTCACATGCAGCCAGTGGCATACCAGATACAATAGCTCAGCTGTCTTAATTCTGAATTCAGCTGCCTAGTTGATGGCTGCTTCCCCGTCCCAGAGCGCCGCTTCCGTCGCCGAACCTACCGTTCTCCTGTTTGACCTTGTCCGAGCCGTCCGAGGACGACTGGGAACGTGTGAAGGAGATGGCGGCCACCGGAGCCGCATCCAGAGACGACGGGTCGTCACCGGGCTCTGAGGAGCACGGGGAGACACACACGGTCACACGGGGAGACACACGGTTACACGAGGAGACACACAAACGGTCACAGGCTACACGAGGTCACAGGCTACACGAGGAGACACACACGGTCACAGGTAACACGGAGAGACACACACGGTCACATGCTACACGGGGACACACACGGTCACAGGTTACATGGAGAGACACAGGGTCACAGGTTACACGAGGAGACACACAAACGGTCACAGTTTACACGGGGAGACAAAAACGGTCACAGGTTAAACGGGGAGACACACACGGTCACGGGTTACACGGGGAGACACACACGGTCACAGGTTACACGAGGAGACACACAAACGGTCACAGTTTACACGGGGAGACACAAACGGTCACAGGTTAAACGGGGAGACACACACGGTCACGGGTTACACGGGGAGACACACACGGTCACAGGTTACAACGGGGAGACACACACGGTCACGGGTTAAACGGGGAGACACAAACGGTCACAGGTTAAACGGGGAGACACACACGGTCACAGGCTAACACGGGGAGACACACACGGTCACAGGTTACATGGGGAGACACAAACGGTCACAGGTTACACGGGGAGACACACACGGTCACAGATTACACGGGGAGACACACACGGTCACACAGGTTAGACACACATGGTCACAGGTCACACGGGGAGACACACACGGTCACAGGCTAACACGGGGAGACACACAGTCACAGGTTACACGGGGAGACACACAGGGTCACAGGTAACACGGGGAGACACACATACGAACACACTGAGTAATGATGAGTGTGACGCCTCTTTGTCTCGAGACTGTGCACCAGTGTGACCGTCATGCACCGACCGTCACACAAAGAAGCGGCAGAGCGTTGTAAACGAAAACCACATGCTCATCGACCCAGCACGGACACACGCGGCAGCAGGGTCAGGATTGAAGGGAACACAGCGCGACACGCGCTGTTCACCAGTGATAGACAGTGACTGCTGCAGCGCTCAGCATCTCAGTTTCGCGATACCATGGTCACGAGTGATGCATCAGCTGAATACCTACTGAGAAGCATGCCAACGCTGTGAAGAAAGCGTGCATTTTTAGAGTTGTTTGCTTACATGATATTAGTAAATGTATATTGAGGAACAGAACAATTTAATGTTTATTTACAGAAAACTTGATCCCACGCACCTGTTTGGAAAAGTCCAGAGCCAAGCAAAAGCAAACCTAAAAGCAAAATAAGGGCACATCAGTGGGGTGAAGCAATAGAAATGTTGCCATCTAATGTGACACTACGGCAAGTCAAACGCCTTCGAATATGAACAAGGGGTTTACTGAGCTATAGAAGCAGAATAGAATGCACAAACAAGCTGTGAGGAGTCAAGTTTTCTGCTGTACAGGGCAACAAACGTCAGAGACAAACGTGACAAAACAATATACAATAAGAAAATGTGATTTACCAGTCCTAAACAGAATAACGAGTATGAAAAAGGCACCGCATATAGCCACACGAAACGTTTCTCCACGAAACTTTCCGTGTGTCAGCTAACTTTGAGCATAATCCGGCCGGTCGGGCGTGCGGGGCGCCGACCCAGCCGTCTGCAGCTGCATATAAAGGCATGTTCAACACAACATCGGTTACTATTCGACAGACCAGAGCGTCTGTCGTGAGAACGCGTCTGTCCGCGTGAGAGGGCGTCTGTGTGTAGAAGGTCTCCGCGGGGTTCCACCGGGGGAACCCCAAAAAAAGGGGCGCAGAAGGCGTCTGTCGAGTGACCGATGAGGGTTAGGAGCTGGTTGTCCGGGGTGTGCGATGAAGGGTAGGAAGGCTGGTGTCGGGTGTGACGATGAGGGTAGCAGTGGTTGTCCGGGGTGTGACGAATGAGGGGTAGGAGCTGGTTGTCCGGGGTGTGACGATGAGGGGTAGCAGCTGGTTGTCCGAGTTGTGTGCAGTGTGGAAAACCGGCCGGGTTTGCCTGAGTCAGACCTGGGTCTCCGGGCGGTCTGTCCGTCTCAGATGCCTTGATGGCGTCATCCAGCCGCTGCTGGAACCACTCGCGGAAATCGCCCATCTTGTCTCCGTAGAGCTCCTTCGTCTTTGGATCTGCAGGGCCAGACAGACACGGTCAGACACGGTCACACACGGTCAGACACGGTCAGACACGGTCAGACACGGTCAGACACGGTCAGACACGGTCAGACACGGTCACACGCAGTCAGACACGGTCACACGCAGTCAGACACGGTCAGACAGTCACAGACACGGCCAGACAGTCACGGTCAGACACGGTCAGAAGCGTATCAGCTCAGCCATATTTCCCGAGGACTCGACCAGTGTATGTTCTGAGTCATGCATATTGCCTGCTGTCAGTGACGGCTGCAAACATAGTTACGCGCAACCAGCAGCAAACCAGAGCTGGCACCCACGTGAAGTGCTCAGGAGTCGACATCAACCAGTCGTAACTCTTCGAACTAAGTACGTGTCCCACGTCAAAGCAGCAAGTTCAGACACCGCTGATCGTATACGACACTCCAATTGTATGCTGACTGTTGAAGTCATGCACTTATATAGCAACGCAATACTAACATACAAGGCATGACGATAAGCTACTCACTGAGCATCGAATGCTAGGTCAGTCACGGGCATGTCTACGGCGAAATCTGCTGTGCTTTGATTGCAAGCTACAACGCAACTATTCCGTTCAGTTGAACGTCGCCTTTCAATAAGGAGAAAGCAGTTGGAATATATGTAATTTGTCGTTACCGGCATGACCGATGCTTATTTCACATGGCGATTGCCACGGCGTTGTAGCATTATGCCAATACTCTGATCAGGGACTACCAACAAAACGACCGACCAAAGGATGATCTACACAACAAAGAAACGACCAGAGACCAAAAATTGCATCACATCATAACCCTGCAAAGCCTCACCGAATTCGAACCCAGAGAACGAGTCTCTGAACTTGTCCTTGAACTTGATCATGTTCCCGCGGAATGCGTCCACGGACTCGTTGGAAGGTAGAATGCCGTGGATCCAACCGACGTCCGGCAGGCCCTTCTTGAAGTCCTCATAAGACTGACGATAGTCACAGACAGATGGTCAGCGACAGAACAGACCTTAATACACTGAGGGAAAGCAAAATATAATGCTGAACGTAGACCTCAGCCATTTGTATGTCATTGCAGTTGTTCAGTTGTAGACGCAAAAGTTAAACAAGATATCGAATTCAATCAATTGTGCTTATATATGTATTTATCTACATAGAATGCACAACAACTTTGCCTTCGGTTGTGTTTAGCAGTATGTCCCAAGGAATTCCATTTTAGCTTGGTGTCAGAGTTGGGAAATTTGAGCCCGTAAAGCCTGAGTAGTGGAAAAATGATGTAGAAAAAGGGTAACGATATTGATTACTGTTTTTGACTTGAAAGCATGGTTCATTGACATCATGTATTTTTAGTCAATATTTATTGATTATCGGGATCAATATTACGATTCATTAATTTGGGAGTGGAAAATTCATGTACCTAAAATGGAGTGAGATAGAAAATATTCACAGTTGGGCGTTCATCCCCACCCAAATCAAACCTTTGGACACTTGTTTTATCGAGTTAGAATGAAAAAGATTAAAACAGCTACAATGACAAGAAGACAGCTGAGGATCAGGGTAATTGGGAATGAAATAAGGAAACATGAGTTAGAGATGATCTAGGCCTAAAACCAGTCCTAAACATTAAAACTAACACATCGAATCATTAATTATCCACGAACACCCGTGCCGCTCAGCCAGGAATGCGCTGGGCTTACGATCTAACTCGCCCTGGCAAGGTGAGTTCGAGCCGCTTCAGCGCTCGCTATTTGCTCCAAGCGGGATGACCTGCGGCAGGTGGCAGCGGCCGCGTTCAAGGTCAGATGAAGCCAGCGAGCCGGGCGACCCGTCTTAAGTGGTCAGGGGACGTTAAACTTTCGTCTCTAAATTATGCCGGTGACTGGAATTGCGCGATCAGATGTTGGGGTCAGAACTAGTCCAACAAGCTTAGCTTAGCGTAGGTCCTGATCTACAAAATCCATCCCATCAAAACATTCTGACTAAATTTATTAAAACAAATATTGTGTACATACCTTCTGTACGGAGTAGCCACCGGCAAGGGTGCCACCAAGCACTAAGTAGCGAAGCTTCAGGACACCACGCACAACGCGGGCAATCAGCATACCAACACCACGGGAGCCGACCGGGTTGGCCACCACCGGAGACACGAGCAACCACTGCTGCCTGCCAGACAGAGGAACACGTCAGTCACAACACTGCTGCCTGCCAGGCAGTAGGAAACGTCAGTCACAACACTGCTGCCTACCAGACAGAGGAACACGTCAGTCACAACACTGCTGCCTGCCAGACAGAGAAACACGTCAGTCACAACACTGTTGCCTGCCAGACAGAGGAACACGTCAGTCACAACACTGCTGCCTACCAGACAGAGGAACAGCTGTCAGTCACAACACTGCTTGCCTGCGCAGACAGAGAAACTTACGTCCAGTCACAACACTGCCTGCCTGCCAGACAGAGGAACACGTGCAGTCACAACACTGCTGCTGCCAGACAGAGGAACACGTCATCACAGCAACTGCTGCCTGCAGACAGAGGAACACGTCAGTCACAACACTGCTGCATGCCAGACGAAGGAACACGTGCAGTCACAAACTGCTGCTGCCAGAGCGATGGAACACGCACGTCAGTCACAACACTGTTTGCCTGCGCAGACAGAGGAGCACGTGCAGTCACACAACACTGCTGCCTAACCAGCAGAGGAAGCACGTCTAGTCACAACACTGCTGGCTACCAGAACCAGAGGAACACGTCAGTCACAACACTGCTGCCCTGTCAGACAGAGGAACACATTCAGTGCAACAAACTGCTGCCTGCAGACAGTAGGAACACGTCAAGTCCAACACTGGCTGCTGCCAGAACAGAGGAACCGTCAGTCGATAACACTGCCTGCCTGCAGACAGAGGAACACGTCAGTCACCAACACTGCTGTCTACCAGAAGAGGAACACGTCGTCACACCTGCTGCCTATCAGACAGAGGAACACATCAGTCCACAACATGCTGCCTGCCAGAAAGAGGAACACGTCAGTCACCAACACTGCTGCCTGTCAAGACAGAGGAACACATCAGTCATAACACTGCATGCCTGCCAGACAAGAGGAACACGTCAGTCACAACACTGCTGCCTACCAGAACAAGAGGAACACGTCAGTCACAACACTGCTGCCTGTCAGACGAGGAACACATCAGTACACAACACTGCTGCCTGCCAGACAGAGGAACACGTCAGTTCACAACCACTGCTGCCTGCCAGAACAGAGGAACACGTCAGTCACAGCACTGCTGCCTGTCAGACAGAAGGAACACGTCAGTCACAGCACTGCTGCCCTGCCAGACAGAGAAAACGTCAGTCTACAACACTGCTGCCTGCCAGAACAGAGAAACACGTAAGTCACACACTGCTGCCTCCAGACAGAGGAACACCGTCAGTCACAGCATGCTGCCTGCCAGACAGAGAAACACGTCAGTCACAACACTGCTGCCTGCCAGACAGAGTAAATGCACGTCCAGTCACAACACTGCTTGCCTGCCAGACAGAGAAACACCGTCAGTCACAACACTGCTGCCTGCCAGACAGAGAAACACGTCGTCACAACACTTGCTGCCTGCCAGAGCAGAGGAACACGTCAGTCACAGCACTGCTGCCTGCCAGAACAGAGAAACACTGTCAGGTCACAACACTGCTGCCTGCCAGAAAACAGAGAAACACGTCGTCACAACACTGCTTGCCTGCCAGACAGAGAAACACGTCAGTACACAAACACTGCTGCTGCCAGACCAGAGGAACACGTCACGTTCAGTCACAACACTGCTGCCTGCCAGACAGAGGAACACGTCAGTCACCACACTGCTGCTGCCAGACGAAGGAACACGTCAGTCACAGCACTGCTGCCTGCCAGACAGAGAAACACGTCAGTCACAACACCTGCTCCTGCCAGAACAGAGAACAGTCACGTTCACACACTGCTGCCTGCAGACAGAGGAACAACGGTCTGTCACAACACGCTGCTGCCAGACAGAGAAACACGTCAGTCACAAGCACTGCTGCCCTGCAGAACAGAAGAACACGTCACGTCAGTTCACAACACTGCTGCCTGCCCAGAACAGAGGAACACGTCAGTCACAAAACTGCTGCCTGCGACAAGAGGAACACGTCAGTCACAACACTGCTGCCTGCCAGACAGAGGAACACATCAGTCACAACACTGCTGCCTGCCAGACAGAGGAACACGACACGTCAGTCACAACACTGCTGCCTGCCAGACAGAGGAACACGCCACGTCAGTCAGAACAGGCATCTTGCATAAGGCAAAAATATGCATGAAGCTAGGAATTCATAGAAAAACTATAAAAGAAGGCAACTATGACCTGCTGAAGTACCTGGTGTCCGGCATTATTACCTGTGCCTGGCCAGCATGTGGTACTTGCTCTCTTGTCGCGCCATGACTGGCTGTTTGTGCATCACTAGGAGACTGGTGCGCTGAGCATGGAGACCGAGGTAGCCCCAGATATGGGGGCAGCGAGCCCTTCTCAACATGGCTGCCGTCTGAACCTGCAGACAGTGGACACACGTCAGAGGTGCAGCGCACCGGAGATGAATCTGGCATCCTGAATTAAATCTGTGATGTCAGGTCTCATAGCCCGGAGGATTCGATGGACTAGCCTCACAGATGAGCCTGTGACAACATAAAAGGTTGGTCTTTTGGATTATATTGGGGAATCAAAAAGACCTCTACACCTGTGTTACAATGAACAATTGAGGTGCCCGGTAAATGAGACCAAGCTAACTCAGATAGGTGGTCATTTTAAGTCATGCCACAAAGGAATACCTAAGGCAGACAAACTTGCTGATCCTCCTTTGAAAGTTAAAGTTTTGATGAAAACGAAAGAACACCCAGATATAAAAATTGCTGAATCTCTGTGGATCGGAAAAACGCGCTTGAACGACATTATGTAATCGTGGCGCATTATCTCAGGATAGGGTCGCCTTCTTTGTATGATTTTGTGTTTCAATCGTCGGTATTTATAAAGGCACTTGCTAAGAACGGTAGGTAAATGTCGTCGTGGCGTGTCATATCAAGATGGGAGTGCGATTCCGTGCAACTGTTTCAAAAATGTTCGTCTTTATTGACTTCTTTTGGTATTTGCTAAGAGCAGTAATTACTATCATGGAGCGTGCTCTTAGGAGTGTATTTTCGTGTGATTGATCTACAAATTGTCCGTCGTAATAAATTTATGTATTTATGTATCGGGTAGGCTTTCAGCTGGACTGGTTAGAGAATGTAGTCTCTGATTTCGGTTAAACATAGAGCAATAATTTTACCACCATCGTGTTTGTCTCGTCAAGACGATTCAAAACATATTGACCGGCATTGACTGGGGTCTCAGCTTAACACCGTTGACTGGGAAAGGGCCCCACCCCCGGCCCCATAGTAGCACATAACGTTGTCACAACGTCATGACAGCGTTGAATACGTCATGACAACGTTCAGAGGACGTAATTACGTCGTGAAAACGTTGTCACAACGTCGTGAAAGCAATGTGTGTTACTAGGCCCCCTGGTTATCTTCCGACCCAATGTTCGCAGCGAGACGCGCAAGGTGGCATTCGAAGGTACTCAATGTGACAAATATAAAGCATACTCAGAAATTTCAAATTAAGGTCTCATGTCGGTAACGGTCAGGTCAAAGGTCAAAACCGACGCCTTTGAGTTTATGGACCATACTTTCCATCCAAAGCCTTTGATTGCGACCAAGATCACCACAAGTGCTCTAAAAAGGTATGATACACATCCCGCGTGAGCTAATGTGAGATTGTTGGCAAGGTTCAAGGTCATGTCACAATACGTCACTATGCACAAAATATCTACGAAAGTCATGCAACACATGTTGTATGCAGGGGCCAGCAGGGGCCGCCCCCCCCCCGTGGCGAAAAGTGGGGGGAGCCGGGACCCCCATTAGAACCTCGATCCAAACCTTAACCCTCGCCTGGGTAGGGGGGGGATGGATGCCACACACACCCTCGGTTTTCCCAAATAACTCACATAGTTTGCAACCGATCGCAATGAAACTTTCACTACCCAACGATTGAACAATATGACACATATTCTGAAAATTTCGAACTTCCAACTTTCATGAACCGTGGCCTATGACCTGTTTCTCAAGGTCATGTCGGGCTTAACTTGCGTCCCGTAGTATCGATCCTTGTTACATGTTTAGTTTCCGAGTGTTTGACGTTCAGGAGCAAATGCAAAGGTGTCTCCAGGTGACAGGTGTGTCTTCTGCAGACATTGTGACCTCGACTGACCTTTTCTGAGGTCAACCAAGGTCACTGACCTCCGATGACTTTTTTTGGCTTCTGGCCGCTTTTAAGACAGTTTTTGACGCTGATTTCAAATATTGGAGCCATTTGACATAATTATGTAATCCACTGGGGTCATGCGCTTCCAAAGGTCAACCGAGGGCACTGACCTCAGATGACCTGACCTATTTAATTTTGCAGTTTTTAGGTCATTTTGTGACGCTGATTTCAAGTTTGGCATGTATTAAGCATAATAATGTGTTCTTTCACCATTTCGGCTCTATCAGTATTCAATTTTAACACATTTTCTATTTGATATTTGGGCCTTTGACAGACCTCTGAAGTTAACTATTGACACAGGACCTTAAAATCTGGTGTTAATGGCTTCCTCTCATCACAAGCAAAGCAACACACTCGTTTTTTAATCGAAGCTCCAGCTCAGTTAAGGGCGAAACGACAAGGGTGTCGTACCAACCCCCTACCCGGACACGCAGTGATCTTGCCCTACCCGGGCGAGGGTTAACCCTACATATCATAGTTTGGCGTCCATACGCCAATAGAGTTCACCAGCGACACAGTCGAGATTTAGTGGACCCCTTATATTTCCATGAAAATCGGTATCCAGATAGAGTTCCAGGCGTATTTTAACATGGTGAAATATGATCCACCCTACATATGATACTAAGACGTCAATAAAGTTCGCCAGCGACAGATTCTAGATTTGGCAGACGCCTTCGATGTCAATGAAAATCAGTGTATAAATATGATTTTAGGTGTTTATTAACACGGTGAAATCCGTTGCATCCTATATATTATAGTTTTGCGACTAGACACAAAAAAATCGCCAGCGACAGATTCGAGATTTGGCGTTTCCCTAAAGTTTCTATGAAAATCGGTTTCCATATAGAGTTTTAGGTAATCTACGCAGATGTAGATTAACATATGAAGTAATCCGTTTCACCCTACATATGATAGTTTGGAGTCTAGCCGGCAATAGAGTTCGCCAATGACAGATTGACTGAAAAATATGGACTTAATTGCCATGGGTCCGCCCCTGCCCCTGCGCTCAAAATTTAGTGGCGACGCCCCTGGTAGTATGGTCCATTATTTTACGCGTATAATTCGATAGTGATACTCTTTTACCACCTGACTTTATGAATGTGAAGTTAGTGTCAAACTAAGGTCAACGTCAGGTCACAAAAGGTCAAAATTATACATTGATAAATATAAATAAAATTGCATGTTTCTAGACCAGTTTTGTCTTTAAAAATACAGTGCTGCAATCTACATGACTGTATCTGGTCAATAACAAACAAACAAAACGCAATTTCACAATATGACGTTACCATACGTTAGATGCCATAAGTCAGCACAAAATGGAGATATCATTTTGAAATTTGGTATAGTAGTTGCCCTCATATGGTTCTCTGACATATATTCCGTTTTTAATGTCTTTGCAAAGTTTGATTTTGTGGTCATAAGAAATGGGGGGTAAAAAATACAAATTTAGAAAATCCAACTGAAAAACCAATGAGGTATTAAACCGACCGAGTCTGAATTCAGAAGTCCACCCCCATAGCTCAGAGGGAAAACGCTGGACCTATCCCGGTAGTGGCAGCCCGGGTTCGAGTCGCTCCGGCGCTGGCTATTTGCTCCCGACTGGAATAGCCTGCGGCCGGTGGCAGCGGTATCACCCAACTTCCAAGGTCATGTGACATCAGTGAGGGGGCGGACCGTGACCAAGTATGTCGAGCACGCAAATATTTCGCTTCTAAATTCTGCCGGCTGTCAGGAACTGTCCGATCGGACGGTAGGGGTCAGGACCTGCACAACAAGCTATGCTTAACACGGGGCCTGACCTCGGAGATTCATCCATTCCAATGGTTGACTTTTTTAGTGAAGGAACAACTTTTATGTTTTAAAAATTACATTTTGGGGAAAAAAGTATATATACTTCTCCTTGGAGTTGATGAACGGTAATGTTCTCTATATGGAAGTGTGACAACTGACATATCTGGTGCTTTTTGTTTCAATTTGTTCAATGTTGAATGATGACAATGACTTAGATTTATTACAAAAAAAAAACAAGTGTGTGGGCGACCAAAGTGAACAGCAATTTGCATACACTTAAAATTGAGTGATGGAATGGCAAGTGTGTCAAGTGCAAGTGATGGAATAGCAAGTGATGGAATGGCAAGCAAGTGTCCATTTAAGCTGAAGTGGACCAATATCAGAAAATGGTAAAGTGGAGTCATCATTCTTGCATTTGTATATACAAATGCTACAAACAGGATGCACCAATAATGGGGGGACATCCTCAAGTATATTTCTGTGTGAAATACTAAGTATATGTATTGCATGAGTGATTAGCTCAAATCAGCCAAGGCCGCCTTCGGGTGGGAGAGCACGGCCTGAGAGTATTGGCGACCAAAATCAAAAGCAATGATGAAGCAATGTTGTTGAACATGCTAAATGAATTGAAGACAAAATGTTAAGCTAAAATAATTGCATAACAGCCTCTGACAAAACATAGGTATTACCAAATTATTAAGCAATTATATTGAAAGTTGAAACATAGATCAAAGTAGAGGAGGAAACCCCTTAAAGTACCAAAAAGGAGTTAATTACCTGCTGAATATCATGAACTTAAGTGTGGAATGCTTAGGGATCCAAATTGAAATACCTTTGGATAGGTACATATTTGCATGATAATGTTAATGGATTTACATGTTGTTCTTGCTTACCTAGAAGTTAAGGAAAGAGGCAAGGAAGCTAGGATTGCTCATAGGATGCTGACTCTTCCGTGAGGTGGAAATGAACTTATCATAGCGGTTTGTAAATGTCGAGATGTTGCAACTTTGCACTACGCAGTTTGGTAGTCGGTTCCATCTGTTGACAACTCGTGCTGTAAAAACATTAAGCTTTTCTTGGTTCTATGTTGATGCTTCTTTAATCTCAGAGTATGTCTGAGAGTTCTGTGGTTGGTTGCTGATTTACCCAGATCAAGGAAATTTTCCTGTATCTTATCTTGACCTTTGAGGATTTCGAAGACTTCTATCATATCTCCTCGGTGTCTTCAGTCTTCTAATGTTGTAAGCTTAAGCCTTTCAAGTCGGTCTTCATATGGTAGATGTGCTAAGTGAGGGATCAGTTTTGTTGCCCGCCTTTGGACTCTTTCCAGTTTGACTTTTTTAGTTGAGGGGACCAGGCCTGTACTGCAAACTCCATTCAAGGGCGAACAAGGGTCTTCTAGAGAGCTGGGAGAGTGTGCATATCCAGGCAGGTGAAGGCCCTAAGAATTCTCCCGAGCATCGAGTTCGCTGCTGCTGCTGTGCTTGCTGCCTGTTCAGCTACCTTCATGTCACTTGTCACCAGCACAACCAAGTCCTTCTCCTTCTTTGTCCTCTCAATACAGTGCCACCTAGGTTATATGCACTTGGTATTCCCAATGTGCATGACTTTACATTTATCTTGGTTAAACTTTAAGAGTCATTCCATACTCCAGTTATGCAATTTGTTCAAATCTTCTTGTAACATGTTCTTATCGTGATCACTCTTAATTCTTCTATGAATTATATATATATATATATTCGCATCATCTTCAAATAGTTTCCCCCTGAGTCTAGATTGTCCAGCAGGTCATTGACATATATCAGGAACAAAGTCGATCCTAGGACACTTCCTTGGTGTACTTCATACCTTCCTCTAAGTTTAGGGGCTGTCCTTTTTGGCGACTCTCTATTCGCGATTCTCCAAGAATCTCATAATCCACGTCTTCACTTCTCCTCAAATTCCCACTGCCTTAGCCTTGGCCAGGAGATGGTTATGCGGAACAGTGTCAAAGGCTTTTCTGCAGTCAAGATAAACCACATCAACACAATCTTCCTCATCCAAAATTTGTTCAATGTCAGCAAAGTATTCCAGACGTTGGGTCAAGCAAGACCCGACGCGATGCATTTATTAAGCCATGTTGGTTTTGACAAAAATGCTCTTTAGATTCTAAATGAGTCACAATTGTTCATCTTATTAATTTTTCAATTATTTTACATACTACTGAAGCCAGGCTGACAGGACGGTAATTTAGTGGGTCTGCTCTGCTACCTTTCTTGAAAATCGGCGTAACGTTAGCCCTCCTCCAGTCGCTTGATACATATCCAGTCTTAAATGGTTTTCTGCAAATTGTGTGCAGTGGGTGAATAAGTGCATTTGCACATTTCTTCAACATCATGGGAGTTACCCCATCTGGTCCAGGTGCAGATGGTGTCCAGAGACTAGACAGAGCTCTCTCCACATCACCAAGTTATGTCAATTTGTTGGAGGCTGTTCACATGAAATGCTGTCAATATTGGTGGCTGTGTGTTACCTGCTCTGGTGAATATCTTTTCAAATTCACAGTTCATTGTTTCACACGTTTCTTCTAGTGTGGATGACATGTCACCATTCGCCCTCTTAACATGAGTCACTTCTTCCCTTATGGATGTCTGACTGCGAGCATCAGCAAAAAATGCTCTTGGGTTGTCTTTTACTTCACTGGCAAGTTTGTCTTCAAAATCATATTTTGCCTTCCTTAACACGCGCATTGGAGAGAGGTATGCCACTAACACGCACTGGAGGGGTGGGCACTTTAGTGACCCCCCCGTGAGATCTCAGAAAGTATAAGAGCTAGAACGTTTAAACTTACAGGGTAGGTAGGTGCTGTAATGATCTACATTCCCTGAAATTTTGGTGACCTTAGGTCAATATATTAAAGGTCAAACGAGGTCATGAAGGTCAAATCGGGCCAAATGTCACCTTTTTGGGGATTTGACCTCTGTGACGTCTCAGTCAGGTCAACTGCAATGTGTCTGAAGTTCTGTTTGGGGATGAACATAGACACTGACTACCAAATGGCGTTTGAATCGTCCCGATCTGACAGTTTGTTCCGAAGATATCGCTTCGCCGACCTTGATTCTGGCCGCCATTTTTTAATTAAAATCCATTTAACTCAAAAACTTACTGACCGATTTCGTTTTGTTTACGTCAAACGATCCGCTACTGTGTTGCCGTATATGTCGCACTAACACTACCGCCCTGCGCCGCTTCATTTTCGAGATATTCACGAAAAACATGTGGGGGCACAAAAGTGCCCCCACCCCCCTCCAGTGCGCGTGTTAATGCTGCTGTGACTTGATTTCAGAATTATTATGTAGTACCTCAAATGTCTCTTTAACTTTGTGCTTTTCCTATATGTCTTCCATGCTGTATCCTTTTTCTGTATGAGTCTTATTATATTATTAGTCATCCACTTCTTTCTAGTTCTTCCCTCTTGTGTTGGTACAAGGGCACTNTTCCACAAATTCCTTTTGCTCCGCCTCCTGCATCTCCTGCTATTTATCTTGCTCAACATCTTGCTCCTTATCCTGCCATTATGTCTATTCGGCTTCCTGCCAGTAAATCTGCTGCTTCTGTTGCTCCCGCCTCTCGGCGGCCGCTGTGGTCGCGCTATCGGCGCCGTGGAGCACCTGGTAGAGCACCGTCCCGTCCTGTCCCGGAGCTGTCTTGTGATAAGCCGCGGGCCACGCGCCGTGGAGGACCTGGTAGAGGACCTGCTTTTAAAAACCTCAGGGAGAGATTCGCCCTTTCCCTGAGAGGGGGGGGGGGGACGAATCGCCGACGCTAACAGGGTTAACGCTACGCAAATAGGGTTAAAACCAGCCGTTTTTTTACTTTTAAATAGAGCAGTCATTTTTTAGCTATAAAGCATGCTTTAACTATGCCATTTATTTGCTATGTTCGATGATAATATTATAGTGTAATATATATTGATTACACTATGATAATATCATTCGTTGCGTATCGATAAGATAAACAACGATTTTGTTTTATTTTCTCTAACACGCGCACTGGAGAGGGGTATGCCACTAACACTCACGGGGGTGGGGGCACTTTAGTGCCCCCGTATATCTCAGAAAAGTATGAGAGCTAGAACGTTTCAAACTTACAGGGTAGTAGGTGCTGTTGATGATCTACATTCTCTGAAATTTTTGGTGACCTTGGTCAATATCTTGAAGGTCAAACGAGGTCATAAAGGTCAAATCGGCAAAGTACCTATTTGGGGATTTTGATTCTCTGTACGTCACAGGTAAACTGCAATGTGTTCTGAAGTTCTGTTTGTGGATGAAAATCGACACTGCTGCCAAATGGCGTTTGAATCGTCCTGATCTGACGTTTGTGGCCGAAGAAATATCGCTTCGACGACTCGAATTCCGGCGCCATTTGGTTATTCAAATCCATATAACTAAAAATGACGTAACAATTTCATTTTGTTTACTTTCAAGCGGCCGCTATTGTGTTTTTGCGTAAATGTCGCACAAACACACTGTCGCTCGCCGCTTTCGTTTTTCGAGATATTCACACACAAAAACATGTGGGGGCGGCTCAATGCCCCCTCAGTGCCGTGTTAAAAGGGAGTGTGCACCTTGCAGACCAAATATCGAGTTTCTTGTGGTCAATCGTAGATTACGCGTATCCGATTTCACCTGGAAATTTGGTTCCGAAACTGCCCCCATTTGACAAAAAAATACATTTGCACCAGCAATGATTGGCAACTACATTCTTAAAATTGGAGTCGCCTCTGCACTATTCGAATCTCTTCTTTGGCTGAACTAAAATTGTCTTGATATTGGTAAAAAACTCAACTCACCTTTCAGTCAGTGAATGTAAATTAAAAGCGTATGCGTTAATTATATTTCAACAATTTGCTTTTTTCAATTATAAGAACAAACCCAAATGCCCAATTTCGGGCAAAAGCTCTTTGCTCGACTTTGGTCCGAAAATATTAATGCGTTTACCCTCTACAAGAAGCCTCTTTAACTCAAGTTGCGGCGAATTCGGACGGTCGGGGCCTCGGCTTTGGGCAGGGAGCCGATATGTGGGACAAGCCAACTAAAGACTGGATAGTTTCGCAGCAGTTTGCCGCAGGGGACCGCTAGAAGCCAGTTAATTTTGCGTTTGCCAGCATATAATACAGTTTACTGATTGACAATTTGTTTTGTAAAATATTTATTTGCTGATTTAAAATAAATAACAGGAACAAAATTCGTTTTTGCGACATAAAAGTACTCTGGCTCACTGGGGTCCCTGGCGGCCAACTGCTGCGAATTACCCAGCCTTTAGTGCTCGCCATGGTATCCATGGCTATGTTTTGAAACAGCTGCGCCAATTCGATAGCAAACAGTCCAAACAATATGGAATCGGCCATCTTTAATATATAGTGTAGTGCACAATCGAGACAAATGTTTTTGAAGTCGGAAAAAATAGAAAATGCTTTGCCGAAACATTGCTTTAGGGCAAGTTTGAGCAAGAGCATACATGATAATTAATTACCAGCATTCATTTAAGCTACTTTTTATCAATCTTCCCAATGTGGCACTATCCCTTTAATGCTTCTATCATTTTTTTTTCTCAAAATAATGTTGTGATTTTTTAAAATGGTTCAATTTTAATGGATTATTTTGACGGCCTATTTTGATGGATTATTTACCTGAGGTAAATTCGGATGCAACTGAAAAAAACGATTATCTTTCTAATATATTTTTTTCCGCGCGTCGCTATTTAACTATGTGACTGTAAGTTATTGATATATAAACGCTTTTAGCAAGGGCACTCATTTATAGCCAAAATTTGACCTGCAGTGAGACTGTAAGTTATTGATATATAAACGCTTTTAGCAAGGGCACTCATTTATAGCCAAAATTTGACCTGCAGTGACCTTGTGACTTTAGTATTGACTAGACCCATAACAAATACCGATATACTTTCGATAGAGGTTTTCTCGGGCTATCCAACAGCCCTTTTCACTTGCATTGCTGTTCTTAATATGGGTTGTGACTTCGTTGCGTAATTTTCGAGATCTTGGGCTGGGGAGGGGGGGGAATCACCTCCCGGCAGTTCGTGGTTGGTGTGAACCCCCGGCAGTGCTTGGACGCGATTTAAGGCATTCTACGCCTATCTTCTGTTATCCTGATCTCTCTATATGATCTAAAATGAGATAAAGTTATTGCATAACATGATGTTACATAAAGTTTGTGTTCTGTTCGTGAAAGATATTGTACAATAATAATGCAAAAGGAAATGCAGAATGCGATTTGGGAGATAGCTGCCCACCATCAAAAAATATTGTGCCTCCCCCCCACCCACCCAGTGAAAATCACTTACTGGAGGCCCCGACTTGTGGTCATAAGAGCCATCATATGGAGACCATTCGAAGTAAATGCTGAAGATCAATGATGATATTATAGCGTGATGTTCTTATAACCTATCCGTACTGCCCGTGGCTAAGTTTTTAGATTCGGCGCAGTATGGTGTGATCAATGCCACTCCCGTTTGCGTAAGGGCCAGCCAGGCATGCACAGTCGCTGCCTCTTACGATGATAATCCGATATAGGAGCATCATCATACTGGCTTTCTTTCTAGTGCGCTGCCGACGACAGATCAATATTGCATAATATGATATTGTACAGACTACAGGGATCGAGGGGGCCCCTTGGGGTCGTGCGACCCCCTTACAGAAATCGTGGTTGCGCGCCTGGCCCAGGAGAGTGGCAACGCACCATTCTCTTACGTACAAAATCAACTGGCGGATTAAACTTTCTAAGCGGTTTGAACTAGCTTCACACGACACGTGACCAATGTAACATAGCAATCACGCTAGGCGCCCCTCAATCAGCTCGACTTTCTTATCGTCACGAGCGTGACTGGACTTGACCTGAGGTAAGCTGTGCTGGCCTGAACTGACCTGACCTGGCCTGATGTGATCTATCCTAACCTGACCTGAACTGACCTGACCTGGCCTGACCTGGTCTGATTTGATGTGATGTGATGTAATCTGACCTGACCTGACCTAGTCTGACCTGGTCTGATCTGATGTGACCTGAGCTGACCTGACCTGACCGGTTTGTCTTGCCAGAACGTGCTGCGGGAGCTGGAGTCTCGGAAGTCGCAGCTGAGTGACCTGGTCAGCTCGGCAGACGGCCTCAAGGACGACCACAACCGGCAGCAGGTGCACACCAAAGGTACGTCACAGGCAGCTGCCGCTCCCCTCACCCTTTTCCTGGTCTATCACTGGGGCACTGGGCCGCTCCGTCTGGCTGGCGCCTTGTGTGGCATGCAACCCTTAACCCTATTCCTGGAGGGATGACAAGTATACATATCTGTCGGGGGGGGGGGCTTATTCGGCCCCCCTTCAGGTCTCGGTTGCCATAATCATGAAACTTGGTATGTGGTTAGGGTCGACAACGAACTTTATTTTGTGAAATTTTGGTGACCTTGGGTTACTATCTTCAAGGTTGAATGACATCAAAAGTCATATTTGCCTAAATGTGATTTTTTCAGGAAACCTTGCTGCCATTATCTCGGAGACTATGGCAGCTAGGAGGATTCCGTAAATATACTGTAAAGCAGTTTTGATTGTCCTTCGCCATCATGGCATCAGAAGTGACCTGAGATCAATGGTTTGGGCTATAGAGGTTAACAAATGTTAAACTGTTTTTCAGCAAAAGTTCGTTCGTTAATAACTTTTTATCTAAAACATATAGGATAATTATTTTGATACCATCGTGTTTCTCTCGTCATTGCGGTTCAAATCATACCATTTTTGTCAAATCGAAAATTTGACCCGGGTCAAGGTCAAGGTGACATAAGTCGGTCAAGCTGCATATAAAAAATGCGTATTGACGAGTCAAACGTTTTGAGACCAGTTACGAGTGTCTGTAATGTTCCTGTCACGAGTCATTGATAAAAAGGTGTTGGTGACGTTGAATGACCTTTCAAAAGGTCACTGACTCAACATTGCATCCTGGTCATCTAGAGACACCGACGGTAAGATGAGATGATACTGAAATAATTGAATTGATAAAATGTGTTAAATAATTATTTTTATATTTTACCATATATTTTATATTGGAAGGTTAGCATTTGACCTGACATCAGGTCATCAAATATTTCGATATCAACCTGAAACTTTCAAAATATATTTATTGACATGTTTTCTCCTAAATATATTCCGGGTTTCGGAAACTTCATGGGAATACAAAACTTGTATCCTTTTGAGAAAAAGATGAGTAAAAAAAATGAAATTTCGAGATTGCCATCTGAAAGAACAACCAATTCTCTACCAATGTCTGTTTTTGCTAACACTTTCCTTCAACACACAACTCTCCACGAGTGCTTAACCATGCAAAGATTTGTGTCAAAACGGCCGAACACGCCCCCCTAAAAACTGTCTTGGACTCCCTCCTAATAATTTAATTTGGGAAAAGCATACCATTCGATGCGCCATAAAATGTTGGGAAAAGTCAGCAAGTTTGAAGATTCTGGGTTGAGTTATGAATGAACTGTACGCGAAAAACCTCTAGGGGGGGCGATCCCCCTCCCCCCCCCGACGGGCCCGACAGTAATGGTTAACACTCGGAGCGAAAAGTGAATTTCGTATAGTTGTCTTTGAGCGTTTTTCATTTCTCGTCACGGGGAAAGACCAGGTGAAGAGAAGATTCGGTATATTTGTCAGTTCGGTTGAATAGACGTCGTCTGCGTGTTGTGTATTATGAGAGGTAGCCCTGCCGCGGCAGGCACTGGTCGCTGGCTGACGTGTTGATCTGTAAACTCGGCGCTGATACCCGCTGGCCACCTCCCCCTCTGGCTATGTAGCGGAAGCCACGGTCTGTTGACCCGGGGTCAGCTACGGTCTGTTGACCCGGGGTCAGCTACGGTCTGTTGACCCGGGGTCAGCTGTAACCCGTGTTCAGACTGCGGAGTCACTATCTGTCAGCTGTTCGGCTCGACTTGTGTTGGTTGTTTCTACCGTACCGCTCTATCTACCGGCATTAAATTGCTGGGGCTTATGCGGAGCATTTGATCACAACTGACGTCTTTGGAGCGGGCTGGGAAGTCAGTCCAGTTCGGCTGTGTCCCTGGGTATGTGGCCATTGCTGGGCACGAGTCTGTCGTTGCAGCAGCGACACTTGGCAGCAGCCCCAGACTCGCCGTCAATGCGAGACTCGCCTCCTCCTGATCCGGCACGGGGCGCGGTTTGATTGAACACAGCGACACAGGCCAGCGGCAGTAGGCGTGCCACGTTTACACACCAGGTCCCGACAGCTGCTGTGAGAACTGAGCTGGCATCACTGAGCGGGCTGAGCGGCCCGGCAACTGAGCTGGCATCACTGATCGGCTGAGCGGGCAACTGAGCTGGCTATCACTTGAGCGGCTTGAGGCGGGGGCAACTGAGCTGGCATCACTGGAGCGGGCTGAGGGCCGGGCCCGGCAACCTGAGGCTGGCATCACTGAGATCGGGCTGAGCCGCCCCGGCAGAGCCTGGCATCACTGAGCGGGCTGAGCGGCCCCGGCACTGAGCTGGCATCACGAGATCGGGCTGAGCGGCCCGGAAACTGAGGCTTGGCAATCAAACTGATCGGGCTGAGCGGGCAACTGGAGCTGGCATCATTGAAGCGGGCCTGAGCGCCCGGCAACTGAGCTGGCATCAACTGAGCGGGCCTGAGCGGCCCGGCAACTGAGCGGCATCAGCTGAGATCGGGCTGAGCGGCCCGGCCAATCTGAGCTGGCATCAACTGAGATCGGGCTGAGCGGCCCGGCAACTGAGGGCTGGCATCACTGATTGGGCTGAGCGGCCCGGCAACTGAAGGCTGGCATCACTGAGGCGGGCTGAGGCGGGGCAACTAGCTTGGCATCACTGATCGGGCTGAGCGGCCCGGCAACTGAAGCTGGCATCACTGAGCGGGCTGAGCGGCCGGCAAACTGAGCTGGCAATCACTGATCCGGGCTGAGCGGGGCAACTGAGCTGGCATCACTGATCGGGCTGAGCGGGGCAACTGAGCTGGCATCCTGATCGGGCTGAGCGGGGAACTGATGGCAATCACTGCGAGATCGGGCCTGGCGGCGCCGGCAACTGAGCCTGGCATCACTGACGACTGAAGCGGGGCTACTGTGTTTAGCGGGCTGAGCGGGGCAACTGAGCTGGCATCACTGATCGGGCTGAGCGGGGCAACTGAGCTGGCATCACTGATCGGCTGAGCGGGGCACTGAGCTGGCATCACTGATGCGGAGCTGAGCGGGGCAACTGAGCTTGGCAACACTGAGATTCAGGCTGAGCGGGCCCGGCAACTGAGCTGGCATCACTGAGCGGCTGAGCGGGGCAACTGAGCTGGCATCACTGATCGGGCTGAAGAGGGCAACTGAGCTGGCATCAAGCTGATCCGGGCTGAGCGGCCCGGCAACTGAGCTGGCATCACTGAGCGGGCTGAGCGGCCCGGCAACTGAGCTGGCATCACTGAGATCGGGCTGAGCGGCCCGGCAACTGAGCTGGCATCACTGAGCGGGCTGAGCGGGGCAACTGAGCTGGCATCACTGAGCGGGCTGAGCGGCCCGGCAACTGAGCTGGCATCACTGAGCGGGCTGTAGCGGGGCAAACTGAGCTGGCATCACTGATCGGGCTGGCGGCCCGAACTGAAGCTGGCATCACTGATATCGGGACTGAGCGAACCAGGCAGACTGAAGCTGGCATCAATGATCGGGCCTGAGCAGGGCAGAACTGATGCTGGCATCACTGTCGGGCTGAGGGGGCAACGAGCTGGCAATCACTGAGCGGGCTGAGCGGGGCAACTGAGCTGCATCACTGACGGGCTGACGGGGTAACCAACTGAGCTGGCATCACTGATCGGGCCTGAAGCGGCCCGTGCAAACTTGAGCTGGCATCACAGAATGAGCGGGCTGAGCGGCCCCGGCAACTGAGCTGGCATCACTTGAGCGGGCTGAGCGCCCGGCAACTGAGCTGGCATCACTGAGCGGGCTGAGCGGCCCGGCAACTGAGCTGGCATCACTGAGCGGTCAGCTGCCTACCTGACCGAACTGTGGCCACAGAGTTGCCGTAGCAGCAGGTACGGTGAGGCTGACACGTCTGTTTGTTTGTCCGACACCCGTACCGTGTTACTGGTGCAGTCTGGGGGACTGTTGCTGTGTGGTAAAGATGTACCCACTACCTACATTGCCCTGTTGCGTGGAGCCCGTCACCTTTGCGCATGCTCTATTGGCCCGGTGACATTATGCCGAAAACGGCGAACACGGCGCCCTGGCTACAAACTGCTGTGCCTCCCTCCTGTGACTCTCTGAGCTATGTCATCGGTGATCCGGTGTGCATGGGATCCCGACGGCCTGCCTTTTATTTGACTCGTGATGTTGGCTTATAACTGTATCCGCCCAGTTATGAGCTATATCATCGGTGATCCGGTGTGCATGGGATCCCGACGGCCTGCCTTTTATTTGACTCATGATGTTGGCTTATAACTGTACCCGCCCAGTTATGAGCTGATTTTCTGTTTTTGGAGTAAAATGACCAAGAATTAATTGTGCCCTAAACTCTTATTAAACAAGCCAACCAAGCCGAGTTGGTTTTGGTCCATGCTTGCCTGGCTTCCTAGTAGATCGACTGTGTTCTATTTTGATAGGTCGTTAATCTGGTGTCGTCGCTAGGCGCCGCTGGTGTTGGGTCGATGGGTGCCTGTGCTCTCTCTTGCCCTTTGATAAGCACGCTACTGTCACAATGTCAAATGAATGCTCGACACCCACCGCCCAACGCCCAACGCCCAACGCCCACCGCCCACCGCCCACCGCCCAACGCCCACCGCCCACCGCTCACCGCCCAACGCCCAACGCCCACCGCCCACGTCCGCTCACTCACCCCCGCTCACGCCCAATCCGCAACCGCCAAACCGCTCACCGCCCACGCCACCGCTTCACCGCTCACCGGCTACCGCTCACCGCTCACGCTCACCGCTCGACACGCTCACCGGCTTCACCGCCCACCGCTCACCGGCCCACCGCCCACCACTGGCCGCCGCATTTTATCAGGACGGTGTCACCACCGGTAATAACGAACGTTACTATTCATAATGCGGCCGTTACCATTTGCTGGCGGTAATCTGCAGTTGGCTGGCTTGCTGACGAGTGGCCGGTGGTGCTGGTGCCGAGATCCGGCCAGCTGCGGTGCCGGCACGGGGATGAAGACGGGTCGGGTGGCTGCCGGGCCGCGGGCCGCGGGCCCGTCCTCACGGTCGATAGCGCCGCGCCGAGTTAGTGCCACTTTATCCCCCGATAGCGCGACGAGCGGCGAGCGCCGGCTGGTAGGGTGGCACCGAGCACCGCAGGCTCGTGGCAGTGGGAGGCACGGTGGGATGGCGGGAGATGACGAGAGATTGGGATGGTGGGAGATTAGGCCACAGGGATGGTGGGAGATGACGAGAGATTAGGCCACAGGGATGGTGGGAGATGACGAGAGATTAGGCCACAGGGATGGTGGGAGATGACGAGAGATGGGGCCGTAGGGATGGTGGGAGATGACGAGAGATGGGGCCGGATGGGTGAATGGAGGGAGGGAGGTGGACCGGCCGTCGCACCCCCGATACCACCATACGGCGGCTGTGGCTGAGTGTTGGTGCTGATGGTGTTGTGCTGGTGCGGCGGTGATGGTGTTGGTAGTGATGGTGTTGGTAGTGATGGTGTTGGTAGTGATGGTGTTGCGCTGATATTGGTGGTGGTGATGGTGATGATGGTGATGGTGGTGATGGTGGTGGTGTTGATGGTGATGGTGATGATGGTGATGATGGTGATGATGGTGATGATGGTGATGATGGTGATGATGGTGATGAATTGGTGATGAGGTGATGATGGTGATGATGAATGGTGATGATGATGGGATGATGTGATGATGGTGATGATGGTGATGTGGTGATGATGTGATGATGGTGATGATGGTGATGATGGTGATGATGATGGTGATGATGATGGTGATGATGATGGTGGTGATGGTGGTGATGGGTCGCTGGGTGGCCGGCCGGCGGCACCAGCCGGCCAGCGGCACCAGTCCCGGGCGGCTGCCGCCGATATGATGCCGTGTGATGACCTATTTCGGGAGCCAATCCAAGCCGAGCCGATCAGTGCCGATCTGCCCGAGCTCGGCAGTCAAGTCAGACATGGCCATGGCACGACGTAATGTAATAGCGTCGCCGGACGCCATTTTCACTCGTCATTCCCAAGATGTAGACTGGAATTCGCCATTTTCACTAGCGATTCCGAGCAATTTGAACGGTGATTCGCCATTTGCACTGGTCATTTCCAGCGGGATGTAGTCTAGAATTTGTCATTGCCACTGGTCATTTCGAGAGATTTGGACTGGAATTCGCCACTTTCACTGGTCATTCGGAGTGATGTTGACTGAAATTTGGCGTTCTCATCGGTCATTTCCAGGGATGTGGACTGGAATTCCCCATATTCACTGGTCATTCCAAACGATGTAAACTGGCATTACGCCTGTCTGCTGAACGCCCGGATGTTTATTTCCGAACCATGCGTTGTCATTTCACGGCGAGATCAGTGGAAATGAACTGTAACATCACAGCATCAGAACACTCC
>VOPJ01011331.1:0-16691 GCA_014673585.1 Semibalanus balanoides
TCATAAAAATAGAGAAGGCTGGGCAAAAGATGAATGAACAGGTATTGCAAATTTGGCGGCGCTACGCGCCGCCGTTTTCCCGATATCCCGGAAAAACCTGAGGAGGGGTAATAAAGGGACACTCCCACCTTAAAAAAATGTGTCAAATGTACGTCGTCTTGTGGTGCAAAATATGAAGTGAATGCTGCTGAACAGGATTATGACATTTGTTTCTCACGACAGTGCTCAATTTCATAAAAAAAAGTTTTAATATTTGGACTGATGACGTCATATGAAGGAAGTTTTGGGAAAAAAAGAAACCCTTCACGCTGTTATAAGTAGGACTAGTGTATGGCTAATCTATATCCAAAGGTAAAACATGTCGACTGTAATCAACATTTAGCAAAGAGAGACTACGACATCGGCTCACGGCCACCATTCAAATACATTGGGGCTGCGATGTTACAGATTTGCAAAATAAACTCGATTTCTCATGTGATTCGTACTCTCAGTGGTTGTTAACTTATTACCATACATAATTTAAATTGCCAAGCACGCAAATGGCTATCTCAACTCAAATATTATGTTAAGGTGGGACAGTCCCTTTAATAATTAATTGTCAGCCAAAACGCAACTCATGAAGATGCAGTACGAAACATGATAGCGCATTTTTTTGCGAATGACCGGGATAACTAAAGTGAATTATTTTCCGTCTCCAATATTGGTGTTGAATATAGCTAAGAACGTCACATATATCCGCATTAAAATCACGACAGCATCCAGTTCAATGTGCATATATTAACAAGTTCGTTAAACCCAGAGCGTCATCTTTCCAGAGCACCATTTCGGCCGCTTTGCCATCGCTTCCCTAAAAAATCAAAACGCACCACGAACTGATAGCGACCCCGGCGCCACTGGAAGTTCCCGATTCCGCCACCAGTGGCACTGCTCAGTAGCTGCTATAGTGCTGGAGCCGGTAGAGTAGCGCGCGGCCCTTGTTGTTGCCAACGGCCAGGTAGCCGCTGCTGAGCGACATATCCAGCTGGTGCGGCTCGTAGACCGCCGTCGACCAGCCGGGGAAGTTGGAGAACACCGTCATCGACGGCACGTGCACCAGCTTGACGGCGTGCTCCTTCTGGGAGGAGGCCATGGCCAGCAGCTCGGCGGTGGCGTTGAAGCGCAGGTGGTCGCAGCTGGTGGTCAGGTGGTCCAGCACCTTCACCGGCACCGGGTGCTCCTTCCGCCGGGCGGTCGCCGTCTCGTACACGTTCACCACGCCCGAGGAGGAGCCGCAGGCGAGCAGGCGGCCGTCCGGCGCGCAGGACAGCGCCGTGCCCGACAGGCAGCCCTCGTCGACGAACCGGTGAACGCAGGCGCGCGCCGCCATGTCCCACTCGTACACCTGACCTTCGTCCGTGTGGGTGAAGAGCCGGCTGCCGTCGGGCGTGAAGGCCAGGGCGGTGACGCGGCCGCTCGCCTGCAGCGTGTCCACCCACTCGTGGCTCTTGGCGGACATCAGGTGGACGGCACCGGCGCGTGCGCCCGGCACGGCCAGCCAGCGGCCGTCGGGGGACACGGAGAACTGCGGCACGCCGCGCAGTCCCAGCCGGCGGCTGGTCTCGACCCGCAGCAGCCGGCCGGCCATCATGTCGTAACAGAGCAGGTGGGCGCTGCGCTCCGAGCCGGCCACCAGCTGGCCGCCGTCCCGCGTGAAGTGGGCGCACTGCACGCGGAAGCCGTCCAGTGGCACGTCCTGCACCAGCGGGTTGTCGGCGCCGTCCACCTGCACCAGGGAGAGCGCCGCGCGACCGCCGCCGCCCACCAGCGCCACCTGCGAGCTCGGGTGGAACTCCAGCGCGGTGATGGTCCGCGGACGGTTCTGCACGGACGCCGTCAGCGGCGCGCACCGCTTCGTCAGGATGGCGCCCTTGGCGAGCCGCGCCGGCCGGTCGGTGGAGAGAAGCCGGCCGGTTTTGGTCAGCAGATCCCCGGCGTCCTCGTCATCGCTGTCGCGGCGCCGCTTGCGATCCAGCTGAGCCCACTCGGGCGCCCCCACCACGGCGGCGAAGCGCTGCTCGAGGGCGGCGCGGTAGCGGCCGGCGGGCGCGGCGGCGGCGCGGTGCGGGTCGCGCGCGAACGTCGCCTCAACCTCGGCCACAGTCAGCTGTTCGTCGTCCTCGTCTTTCCAGGCGGGCCGGCGCGCTGCCGGCGTCTCTATTTCATCCTCCTCCTGTTCTTCATCAGAGGCAGTGTGGCCGCGCCGGTCCAGCCGCAGCAGACCATCCGCCTCTGTATCCGATAGTTCTGACTCTGATGACGCTGGCCGCTGCAGCTGTGACACGAGGTCTGTCTCCAGGCCAAACACCAGGTTCTCCAGCTGCTGCTCCTCATTATCTTTGTCTGCTTCACTTGATGCCTTGACAAGTCTTTCATTTCCCTTGGCTGCTGCTGATGCCTGGACAGCCATGTTTCTGAGTGATGTCAGCCCTGCACAAAGGTGACTTGTCAGTGCTGGTTAATGGTTACAAGCAGCTTTATGCACGGGCACTGTTGGCATTGATTGAAACTTCCAGGGACAGTACTAGCTCCAAAGGCATTGGCTTTGCTGTCAATTGTTAAAATAATTATACAATGTGACATGAAGCTCTGTGAGAGTTTTAACTCATCAAGCTACCCTTTTCTTCATATTTTATGTTTGCATTTTACAAGTTTCAAGTTGATATTTTAATTTGACATTACATTTTACAAATTACAAGTTCACATTTTGTGCCTTGTTTTGTTGATCACTTTACAATGACACCATTTACAACATACCATTATAGTTTAAACCATTTGGCTCAATAAGTAAAAACTATAAATGCAACTTTCAAGAACAGGTTCCAGTAAAACACAAATAAATTGTCATAAGTTGTATTTGTGCAGCATTATTGTTTTGTCTACACAATATGAAACCAGCTTAACTATTGGCCATATCTCAGTATGGAACTTTGATTGATATGAACTTTCCTGCGCATCCATATACAGCCATAGCATGATCTATTTGGTAGGTATTTTGACATGGCTGACATAGGGACAGGGTTGACAATAATGCTGGACATTCTAGAGCTAGACTTTTCATGCGGTTGGCAATGCAGACAATAATGATGCACTATACCTATCATCAATAGCATGTAGTCAGGCATCATGATGTCTGGTGATATGGTTGTGTACCTAGCCTAGGGTTTAAGTCCAATCTTCAAACACATCCAAATCTCAGACTTTTCATGCATCAGAATGCTGACAATATTGATGCATTGTTTACATTCTGATAGCCTTAAAGGTCTTAGAATAGGACGTATCTGGGTTACAGCAGTTGACCCTAACCTAACAGTGGTTTCTCTTAAACGAATGCAATGATAATGCAATTTTAAACCTCAAAGAAGCAATTGAATTAGCACCCTGCATTATTATGAAAACATTAAATAGATCTTACCTTGACCTTGCAGATATGCGAAACAAAGGAATGTTTATAAAAAATGTGCTTTCAATTATCTTTGAGCAGGACTAGTGTGATAAACACTATTTAATAAAACATCCTCAAACCACGTGTTTGGGTAGGTACGTTTCAGTATGGCTCCACGCCGATACAACAACTGCGTTCTTCGTTGACTTCACTTGATGCCTTATAGGTGCGTCTACAAGAAAATTAACCGTCTTTGTGCAGCGATATGTGTGCTAGCTAATTGTGATAATTTGTATGATAAATAAGCAAGAAGCTTCCTTGTATACCCGTTCCTTCGACCGTTTCCTTACCCGTTCCTTCGAGTATTTTATATACCGTGCTTCGACCAGAAGCACACGAGTTTCTGGCTTCACGCACGACTTGTGTTGCGCCGCTTTTGTCGATTTTGTTCTTGGATCAGCTCTTCAGGTTCTCCAGCTGATGCTATGGAACAACCTTGCATCATGACGTCACTGTTATGAACTAGCAGTTCTGTCAAGGCCGTATATACCAGTTCTGTCTCTACACGTTCCTTTACAACTTACAAGCAAATTAAATACCATGGTCAATGGTCATGCCACCATTACACAAGGCAACCAGGCGAACCAATAAACTATTCTTTAGGCAGAAAATCATGCAATGAACGTGACCTTTCGGCAACATTTTTTGCAATGCGAATAATGACTTATGAACTATTTATGAGTCACCTTGTCAGTCAAACATTCCCTTTGAGTGGTTCGTTCATGCAATATAAAAGGTCTGCGAAACTAGAAAAGTCGATGGATATTCAATGATAAGTGTGCTATTTTCAATTCCTTCGTGTAAAAACACCTGATCCTATCCAGTATCCTGTAAGATAGCCTTACGAGTGTCGACCACACATACTGCGATGTTTCATTCTAGTGACGTCATATGGACTTCGAGTAGTAAAGGATGTATCGTACTAGAGCTCAAGGTCATGGTATTGCATGCATTCATTTCAATTTGTGTGTTGTGTGGTGTCGTTCGCGTAGTTCTCCAACGTTGAGGAAAGTGTTGACGTATTTTTAATAATATTTTGGTAAGTTTGTCTTATCATGTAGAATCATGAAATTGCATTGTCTGAGAGACCTGTGAATCAGTATCTTTTGCTTTAGCTTGAGCTCTTGCTATAGAATAAAGAGCCTCTTCATCCTTGAGTTTGCTCAATAACAGAACAGATGGTTAGGTATTTATATTTACTTCCATCACATATCTTAGATTTGTATAAGAATATAGAATTATATTCACAAGAATGCAGAACACATGAGAAACATTAGAAACAGCATCGTATAAGTAACATGTAGTAGCATACACAACAAAGCCAACAAAACTCAACATAAAATTATCAACTCTCCCCCTCCCCACATGCGCTACTTTTCCAACTTAGAGCTTGGTCCGGCCTGCCTTCTCTCACCGTCCTGAGGCAAGTGGCAGCGCGTTGAACAACCGGCTCTGCCCAGAGTAAATTCACTGACGCTCGCGCTGGTACACAGCGTTGTTCATGGTCCACGGCAGCCCGCAGCAGGCCGGCAGCGCCGTAGGCACAGGCGCACGCCAACGTCAACCAGCCAGAAGAGTACAGAGCAAGTAATGTAGGGCGGCAATCAGAAGTTGCTGTGGTTGGCCGGCGGACCGCCGCTGGATCACCGGTGGCCCACGCTGAGCAACGTCGTCCAACCACCACAGCCGCTGTCACCGCGTCTGGACCAGATCCGTCGCCACCGGCAGGACGTGCGGCAAAACCAAAAAGTAAGTGGCCGGGTCCGAATGCGAGTGACAGCGTGCACAATGACTGCATATAGGCTATACTGTGCGGGCTCCCGGTCGGACAGCGGCACGGTCCGACGCTCAGTCAGGCCCACCGGTGCCAAAACCTTCCGCAGCGCGCCTGTCTGCCGGTTGAACTCAAACCGCACCAACGAAACGACCAGGTGCGGCGGTGGTGTCAGACGCAGCTGACGGTCGGCGTCCCGCAAACAGGCGCAACTGGTGCAGTGGTACTGGTTCTCGCCACATAGATGCTCCGGAGCCAGGTACAGCCACAGCAGATCCGACACTGTGTTCGTCTTAGGCTGTACATCTTTGTATAATGTCTTAGGCTGTATTGATTTGTATAATGTTGTTAATTGGAGCCTCACGACCATTTATTGCTGGACGAAAAGAAACAGAGACTCTATTTTGGTATGATTGGGCTGAGCAGAGCATAAATAGGAACAAAGGAAAAGCTACTAGTTGGAGCATGCTACAGGTCGCCAGGCTGTGATACAGAAAATAACCAACAATTAAATGTGCTATTCCAGAAAACCCAGAAAGTTCAAGCAAACCAACTACTCATAATGGGTGATTTCAACTACGGGCAAATAAACTGGGAACAAGGAACAGTTCTTTGATCAGACCCAAGATCTATTTATGTGCCAACATGTCACGACTCCAACAAGGTTTAGAGATGGATGTGAGCCCATCCTAGACTAGATTTAGTGTTCAGGTACATAAGAGCCATGATAGATGAAATTATAACCAGCGAACCACTAGAAAGCGACATAGTGGTCCCTCAACTGGGAAATACTACTATATGAGCCAGGAAAGTAAGTTCATTGATACCCAGCTAAGCCTAAACTTCTTCAAAGGGAACTAGCGCTGAACATGATGTTCTAACCTAGTTCCACAGTCAATAATGGAATCCATCAATTAACCGTAGGAATTGAAGAAAGAGGCGAAGTAAGAAACGAAACATCAAATAAAAGAACATTGAGAAGTGGAGTACCTATGGGAAGCAAAAGAAAACCAAAACAACACCACCCTGGTGGAATAAGAACCTGATCAAGGAGGTTAAAAAGAAACTGAAGTTGTGGAAACTATACCAGCAAAGCAAGTTCACAGTTGACCATGTAAACTATGCAACCCAAAGAAACAAAACCACACATGCAATCCGGACAGCTAGACGCAACTATGAAAATCAGCTTGTAGCCAAAGTAAAAGAAGACCCCAAGAGGTTGTTCAAATATGTACAAAAGCAGCTGAAAGTCAAACCCACTGTGGGACCACTCGAGAATGGTGACGGAGGTTTGACTGAAACAGACCAAGAAGCTGCCCAAGTACTACAATCATTCTTTAAGTCAGTTTTTGTCAATGAAGGTGATGATTGCCTACCAGATTTCCAGGACATGCTCAGTGAAGACTCTGTATGCAAAGAAATAAACTTAACCACAGAAGAAGTGCTTGTGCAACTACAAAACCTTAAGATAGACAAAGCTGCTGGACCAGACAGGATGCCCTCCATTGTTCTAAAAAAGTGTGCTGAACAACTGGTGGAGCCGCTCTTCAGACTATTTAAACAGTCATTAGCGACAGGTATTATCCCAGCAGAGTGGAAAAGAGCTAAGGTGACACCCATTTTAAAAAAAGGAGCCCGTAACAAACCAGGAAATTATAGACCCATCAGCTTGACCTGTCCAAGTGTGCAAGATTCTTGAGCGTTTAGTCAGGAACCACATATATGACCACCTGGAAAGTCATCAACTGCTGAGCAAACATCAACATGGCTTTGTGCTGAAAAAATCATGCCAAACAAACCTACTCGAGACATTCGAAGACTGGACAAAATTCTCGACGGCGGCCAAGGGACTCGATGTAATCTACCTAGATTATAAGAAAGCATTTGACAGTGTCCCCCACAAGCGATTAATGTTCAAGGTGTGGAAGTACGGCGTCCGAGGCAACATTCTAAAATGGATCAGGAACTTCCTAACCCACCGTTCCCAGCAAGTCTGTATTGGGGAAGGCAAATAAGTTGAGTGAAAGTGATTAGTGGAGTCCCCCAAGGGTCGGTATTAGGACCAATTCTGTTCCTCATCTATGTCAATGATTGCAACATAGTACAAAGCAAGATACAATGTTTGCGATGACGCAAGATATTCGAGGCCTATATACCCAAGTCACGAACAGAGTGTACTTGCAACAAGATCTGGACACCCTGAGCCAGTGGTCAGAGACTGGCTCCTCGAATTCAACACTCTAAGTGCAAAAGTGATGCATCTGGGTAGCAAAAATCCTAAATTTGACTACATCATGCAAGAAGGAAACGGAGCAATACGTCTAGAAGAGACATCAGTAGAGAAAGACCTAGGAGTGTATGTTACCAACACGTTGAAGCCGACCTTCCACTGCCAGAAAGCTGCCAACAAAGCAACATCAGCCCTCAGACTCCTACGTATTGCTTTTGACGATATCAACCGCCTGAACTTTAAGATATTATACACAACGTATGTCAGACCCCACCTAGACTATTGCATTCAGGCGGTGGGTCCCTACATGGTCAAAGATTACCAATTGCTGGAAAAGATACAGAGAAGAGCCACTAAACTGGTCAAGGAATACCGGAACCTGACATACGAAGATCGCCTAAAGAGACTGGAGCTACCGAGCATGAAAGATAGGATACTGCGGGAGATGATTGAGACGTACAGATTATGACCAGAAAGGTGAATGTTGAACCCAGCTCAATTATTTTGAATTAGAACCATGACAGCCGAACCAGAAAGGCCCACCACATGAAACTGAAGAAGAACAGATCCACACTCGTTGCCAGAAGCAAGTTCTTCTCAAACCGAGTCTTCACCCCTTGGAACAATCTCCCAGATGGAGTTGTCATGGCAAAATCCACCAATGCATTCAAAAACCAGCTAGAACTGCACCAGACCGCGACCACGTAAACCTGCTGACCAATCCTACGAACATCCCAGATGTGAGCCCCAAATAGACCTAGTCTACCCTAGCTCACCAAACCTAAACCTATATGATTTCAATATGTATCAAACATGGAAAAAGTTGTATTGGTAGGGCAGGGCAGGCGTCGCTCTTCCGTACACAGCACTGTGGGTAGTGTGACAAGCTTGAGCAAGTGGTGGGCGATGCAGCCAGCTTGATAACGTCATTGGGAGGGAAACATAACCAAATTAGAGCCTAATTCTGCTGGCTGGATGGAGTTTATGTGGCACAGCCTCTGGCAACATTTCAACAAATCCCTGTGTGGTTAGGGATTTGAGAGTCAGGATTAGATCAGGTGTGGTTTACAAATTGGATGGAGATTGAAAACAAATATATATATGGTCATTAATGATATTAAGTTTAAGTATGATTGATACTCCTCTCAATGACGTCATCAAACTGGCTGAACCACCCGCCACTTGTTCATATCATTTCATTTATTTAGTATATTACCCACTGGTTGGCCAATTGACAGGTAAAGTCACATACATATACCTACGTACAAACACAAAAAAGCACGCAATAAATACACAGATGTCACTGCCTGTCTCAAGTTATACACCGTAATATGAAGCCTAAGACCTAAGAGGTGCTACATATGGAGCAGATAAGCCGTTGTTGTCAATTTCTTCGCATAATCCTTGGCTTGTGTCTTGATTTGGTAAAGTGAATCTCTAAAAATGTCTAGCTGTTCATTCTGATGTAAGAATTTGTTCATCGTTTGCAACATTCTGCAGAACAGACAATTCTTGACAGTTTCTACATGGGCAAAAGGTAGTGCAAATAAATAATGACGTTGAACTGTGCGGGCTGGGACAGCTAAGCCAAACCAGGATTGCAAGGAGATAGTCAATTGTATGTTTGAAAACACGAGCCACATAGACAAGGGCGTGCTGGCAAATGGTGCTCCTGTACCCGGGATATTTTGCAGGGCCCCCATGCACGGCTGCAACCACACGGCCTGGCGGCCATCATTTTATGTTGTTTTAAAATACCCTGAGAGAAGTGGGTCCAAAGCCCTCTCACAAATTACAAGGACTCTCCTTGTATGTCAGAGAGCTCTATGATATGAGGAAGAATCCTTTTGAGGGCTCTCAGGCCTGGAATGGGCTCTCTTAACTTGAGAGGGCCCATTCCAGGCCTGAGAGGGCCCTCAAAAGGGTTCTTCCTCCTTGTCATAGGGCTCAAGACTCAGACCTGGCATAAGCCCTCTCAGGCCTAAAATGGACCCTCTCAGGCCTGACATGGGTTCTCTCAGGACTGAAATAGGTCCTCTCAGGTCTGACATGGACCCTCCCAGGCCTGGCATGGGCCCTCTCTGGCCTGACTTGGGCGATCTTAGGCGCAGAATGGGCCCTCTTAGGCCTGTAATTTGAACTTGTTAAATTGTGTTATTGAGGTATCGCAATTCGTCGGATATTTATGAGGACTCCCCCTTCCTGTGACGCCCCCCTCCCCGACTGGATGCACCCGTCTAAAAAAATGCTGGCTACGCCCCTTTTTGCACATGTCAATTTTTCATTAAGCTTGTTTTTCATCATGCAACATTATACATTTTTAACAAAGGGCCTAGTTATGTAGGGACATATCAGATTTACATACCTCTCAGCAGTGCTGGATTTCTGGACGTTTTCTGGTCCGGTGTTTTGCTCTCTTCAAAGTGTTACTCGGTTTCGGCCTGCAGCCTTTCGGCTTCAGCGAACGCTGCCGAAGTAAACACCAGTTGAGATGCAAACTTTGTTCACAAATGAGTTATATTCTTGTTGTTGTTGTTTGTTTATTGGGGTTTTCGGGCGCGCCGACAACTAAGGTCAATTTGCGCCCATGAGTTATATTCTGAACCCCAGAATAGTAATATTCTGGACTACAGAATATAAGAAGGTATATTTAGCGTGTAAGTTCACTTCTATTACTTGGAAATTATGTATTATATTCATAATCTAGGAATATTTCTAGCAATCCAGATATAACTCAGTTGTGCACAAGTTTGCTCCCACGGGGGAATGCCGCCGCAGCATGACCCGGGGATTAGCTTGACCCAAAGGGCTGAGGCACAAACAGGAATAACTCATTGAAGAGAGCAAAGTACCGGGACCAGAAAGCGGCCAGAAATCCAACGCTGCCTCTCAGTGAAAATATAGGCAAGCAGCAAGTGGTAATTTTTCAGTAAGCCAGAACATTGGCCTTATCTTGGGGGTAAATTGGGTCACCACTGGTCTGGTTGCAGAGGTGTGTTTTACTGTTCAGCTGAGGTGCGAGTTTATTATGGTGCATTGTGTTTATTCTCCCCATCCATCAGTAAATCAAAAAGTAAGTTGTGGGCCTTGGCATGATGGTGTTTTGGTGTCACCACAATATACAATACGCGGAAGTATAGCTGTTAAGTTTCAGGCACCTGATAGTTCTATCAGTTGTTATAATTCCTATGTGTATCTCATCTTATCAAACATGACGTAGATTTTGAAGTCCCTGCTGATGTGATCTTATGAGATCTCAATTATGAAGACAGCAAACAACACCAGTTCATGATAGTATATTCCAATAATATTTCATGCCAGATTTGCTTTCTGCCTGAACCAAAGACACTTCCATTTTACCATACATTTCCATCTCATCTTAGAATGATAAACTGTGCTGTTGTCATTTCAGTGTCGCAGGTGGCGCGCGCCACCAGCCGTGCCGTCCTGATGTTGCTGCTGCCGCTGCTGGTATGTCTGCTCTCGGGCTGCCTGACGGGGGCCCAGGCTGGTGAGCCGCCCTCGTCCGCCAACTCAGAGTCGCTCCTGCTCAGCGTCAGCGATCTGCCCACCCCGTCGGTCACACCCGGCACCACTCAGCCGTCCACCCCCGCCCCCCTCGATGGCACTACACAGCCACCCACCACCGCCCCTGATGAAGCGGCGGATACCGGCGGCCGGGAGGGGGGCAGCGGGGTGCAGCTTGTCAGCACGGACGCAGACGTCACCGCCGCTGCCGCCGCCGCCGCCGCCGCCGCCCAGCCGGACGGCAACCACACGGAGCCGCCGACGGACCACACGGAGCCACCGGCGGACCACACGGAGCCACCGGCGGACCACACGGAGCCACCGACGGACCACGGAGAGGTGACCCAAGCGGCGGCGAGCGGTGACGACGTCACCACCACGGCGGCGCCGGAGGACGTGGCGCCGACGACGACAGATGACGGACTGGTGACAGTGGCGACCACGGCTGGTGCTGCTGACGGTCATCCGACCACAGTGGCGACGGAGACGACGCCGTCGCCGCCTGGCGACGTCCAGACCACGACACCTGGCGGCCAGGACCCGAAACCGAACACCATGGCCGCCGAGGAGCTAGCGGAGACGACCCCTGCCGGCGACTCTGAGGTGACCCCGGCCGTGGTGCCGGCGGGGACGACTCGGACGGAGCTGCCGCTGCGGCTGGTGAGCGGAGTGGCTCTGCGGCCAGAGCCGACGCTGAGCCGCCACCGGCCCGACCCCGGCCTGGCGCCCTCAGAGAAAAAGCAGAGCAAGGCGCGCACCGGCGTGCCCGACCCAGAGATGCTCGACAACCCGTCCAAGCCGCGCAAGGGCGTTCCGCCGTCCGACTGGACTCCCGTGACGCCGCCGCCGGCGTTTTCTGGCGGCCTCTCCGTCACGGAGGGCACCCCCGTCACGGAGAGTGTGTCGGTCACTCAGGCGGCACCCAGCACCGGGGCAGGCTTCTTCGGTGAGGACACGCTGACGGACTCGTCATCGACTGAGAAGATCGGCGGTCAGCCGGCGCCGAAGGAGGACGCCGGGGCAGAGGAGGCGGCCAAACCGAAGCCGGAGGCGGCCAAACCGAAGCCGGAGGCGGCAAAGGACGCGTCTGACGGTGGCTCGGGCAGCAGCCTGCGCGGCTCGGCAGTGGCCGGCGTGGTCGTCCTGGTGCTGGTGTTCGCCCTCATCTGCTTCTTCATGTTTAGGAAGGTGCGCGAGAGCTGGTACAGGAGGCACTACCGAAAGATGGATTTCCTGGTGGACGGAATGTATAACCTGTGATCTGGAAACGGAGAAGTTGCGATGCCACGTCGCACGGCGCTGACACGGTTGGCAATAACAACAGCAATAAGCTGGAAATGTATGTGATAAGTCGATCGGCCGGATCGAGATTGGACTTTAGACCATACTGCTTCACGATATTTACACTTTTCTACTTGCATGAGCTGTTTGGATAGTTGACACTAGTAACGCATACCGGTTGGTGGCTGGTGCTTGGTTCGGGGCTTCCATTGAGGGCAATGTTCTGTGTCTTACTGCGGGAGGGACGGTGACGCTTTACACCGCCCTCCGCTTGGCTGCCGATGCAGCAGCCTACTCGCCTGCTGGGCTGCGGAAGCCGTCCCGGGGGGTCCGGATGCACTCCGCGCTTTATCTCAAATCTGTTCTACACCTGTCAGTGTCTATTGCACTGAGACGCGAGCCTGCTGTGACCGCGCCTCCTCTGGTGTCCTTCGTCCTGAGCAACTCTCGCTGCTTATGTTTGCACTGCGATGTCATATGTGACGTCTACGCCTTCGCTATTGTGTAATAATCGGCACCGTTTGTGAGAACTTAGGAGAGCTCACCGTTGTGTACTGTAGTTGTTATGATACTTGGAGTTGTTATGGGGCGGGCCAATTATTGTAGCTGCGTCGGAATTCAATTTGGTCTTTCTGGTAACTCCGTTTACTCTGCTGTATTTATTTTGAGGTTTAAGGTTAAGTTCATTTAAAAATAGATTAATACGGATCTATAGCTTTATATAGACGTGGTAAGAGCAGACGGCAGCCTGTAATGGTTCTACTTAAGCATGTGTTCCGGGCACTGTCCTTATGCTTGTCGCCGGGACGCGATGGCGGCTCGCTCATTTTTGATATATTTACATCGGTGTTTAGTAAGACCGCGAGCCGAACTGTCGCTTGAGCGTCGTTCCCTGTTTCACCGTAATGCTCGTCGACGGGTGTTTACACAGCTGAGGTCTGAAAACCGGCGGGGGAGTCCCGGCGTACCGTGCCTTCGTCGCGGCGTGACATTGTGATCACCACGTACGTGGTCCTCGCGGGGGGGGGGGGGGGGGGCTGGTGTCAGCGTGGCCTGTCGACCTGAGGAGGTGAGCGGTGTCCAGCCGAGTGTGGCCCGAGTCGTGAGTTCCTGTGCCAGGCGGCCGATGGCGGGAGGCTCGTCTGAGGCAGCAGCGCGTCACACGAGTCTTATCCCTCACGCACATCTGACTGTTTCCGACCATGTGCGAGATACGATCGTGGAATAAAATGTCAGGAGATACGACACGCCTTTTTGTGCGCGTATGAAGTCACGCCGGAACCGGGCGTGGATCGCGGCGGCGGCTGATGCCAGCCCTGCAGCGCTGAAGGTGTGCTGGCGGTGACGATAGCCGGTCTGCGGTGACGGTGCCGCGACAGTCGGAGGTTTCACGGCTGACGAGGTGCGCTGTGACGGGCGGACGATAGCCGGTCTGCGGTGACGGTGCCACGACAGTCGGAGGTTTCACGGCTAACGAGGTGCGCTGTGACGGGCGGTGGTTCGTCACACCCGGTATGGCTGGCCGGCCGGCCGGTCCCAGCCAGTCAGTCTGCCAGGGATGAGCCGCACCATTCAGCGCGTCTCCTCCGGTCCAGCCAGACTCCCGGCTTCCGACACGGCGGCGGTCAGTGCCACGGCCGCCGGGAGGCTCCGGCAGGGCCGCCGGGTCCTGCCGAGAGTCGACGGTGGTCAGGGAAACACGGCGGCCCGGCTGACGGGTCGTGGCCAGACGTGTCACCGCTGACGGGTCCCGGCCAGACGGGTCACCACTGGCGGATCGTGGGCAGACGTGTCACCGCTGACGGATCGTGGGCAGACGGGTCACCACGTGATGAATGGCGGCCTGACGTGTCACCGACTCACCGTGTGATTGACGCGTGACAGGCGGGGCCGACGTGTTCTCTGAAGCGGCGGGTCGTGACGGCCGATGTCAGTCAGCGTCGCTTGGTCGCACCTCTCCCTGGCCCGCACCCCGACACTTCCGATAAAACCGGGCCACGATCACTATCAGAGGAATCGGTGCTCGGCGCTGAATAAGTCGCTGAATAAGTCGCTAACTTCACGGACATCCGCTGTAATCGGATAATGAACAGCGTCGAAAAAAATGGTCACGACATAAATTACCGACGGCAAGACTAATTAAATCAGGCTTTGAGACGTTTATGGGAGAGATGTAACGCCTTCTTATGTCCGTGAAGATAGCCAACAGCCAACACAATGGAAATTTGCAACATCCACATTTGTGGCCCTAACACAAGCGGAACTTTATGCAATTGCTGGGGGGGGGGGGGCTCTAATGTTAATTTGATAATTTTGTAATCAGCTCTTATCATGGAACGCCATAGGCCTAATGTTATAATTTGAAATCATTGGGGGGGGCTTGGGCCCTCCCCAAGAGATATAAAGTTCCACCCCTGGGCCCTAAATACGTTTGAAGGTCAAGTGGCATACGAATATTACGAAACTGATGTTATTTGTCATGTCAAGGTTAAAGGTCAAATGAGTAGGTTGAAGTAAACAGTATGTTGTGTATCTTTTTACGGGCAAACAAAACAGCACACGACCTCGCAAAGGCTACCAATCGAAAGAGCGTATCCAAATACAGGTAGGTTAAAAAGGAATTATACGGGTTTTTCCCAGAATAATTGAGTTACATAGTAAAACGTACTTATCAAGGTGGTGGAAGGTCCACGGTTACCACATTTTTTCTGGAAAATGCATCTTCTTTACGTAAGGACGTTTCAAAGTGCTCGTTGATGCCCCGCGTACTTTTCAGACTTGCTGAGGATAGACATCCGTCTCTGCCTACGCCCGGAACCACCCGGAACCAAGGATAGAGATATTAAAAGTGTGTGGACAGTAATCCCGATCAAGTACTCTTATCAGATACAATCTTGAAAAAAGTCGAAGTTTAAACGCTGATAAATGCTGAAATAATGGATTAAGATGAGCAACGAGAGTCGCTCTTCATATGTCTTAAACGTGCTTTTAAGCACATACAACTGCAAAAGAGTGCATTTCCTTTCAGGACGGAAACCCGTATAATCCCTTTAAGCCGAAATTTCGATCAAGGTCACCCATGAAGGTCAAACTATCGCAATCCCTCAAAATCGACGTTATGTTCCTTTTTACGGACAAGCAGTGCGTTGACGGTTTTTCAAGGGCATCCCTCGATCAAAAGAGCGACTCAAAATGCAGGTGGAACTTCCGCCGAAATTTCGATCAAGGTCAAACTATCAAAAACCCTCAGAACACTAGAGACCCTTACTCTGATGTGCTCTGATCAGGGACGCAGGAAGTATGTTCAAGTTGGGGGGAGGGGGGCAGGATTTCAGCCTGCCAGAGTGCCAGCGAGTACTCAGCCTAAATCCTGCCTCACTCAGAATTCTGCCCGATTTGACTAGTCACTTTTGGTGATACTTGTATTTTATATAACCTATTTTCACAATAAACTCGTCCACTTAAGTATTTCAGTTGGGCAAACTACGGGGAGGGCGACAAAAAATTGATCGATCAAAAAATAGTCGTGACTCATAAAATGGCGGCGAATGCCCTTATAAGGAATCCGATCTAAAAATTGATTTACTTGCTGACATCCTCACCTTCAACCAATCTAATCACGCTTAAAAAAAGCTTCTTACGCGGCTAATTTTGTTTTCAATTGAATCGGCAACGAATCACTCGATCATTATGATGCCTCGTACCGGCAAAATCGATGTTGACATTGCAGATGCCAAAGTCAGATTGCCAAAGTCCAACATCGATTTTGCCGGTACAGGCATATATGATCGAGTGATTGCGTGCTCGATTCAATTGAAAACAAAATTAGCGCGTTGATGAACATTTTTTTAAACGTATAATTGGTTTGAAGGTGAGGATGTCAGTAAGTAATCAATTTTTAGATCGGATCTCCTTATAAGGGGCATTGCTCCGCCCATTTGTATACTCACGATCTATTTTTTGATCGATCCATTTTTTGATCGCCTCCCCGTAGTTTGCCCAACTGATTTTGAGACTTAATTTGACTGACAATAGACTCAAATATCTAACTGCTATCTCTTATTTTTGAATTTTATAAAAAGAAATTCACAATTTTGATTTTTTGTCATATTTTCAGAAATTGCCCGATGTTAAATTAATCGGTACCTATGTATCATAGAAAAGTGTCAGATGACGAAATTTGACGAGATTTGACGTGAACGAATTTTGAAGTTGATACCATTAAAACTGACTGACAAAGACCTTCCAAAGACCAAATCGATCACTTTTCACATAATTACTATGCTTATAAAATGCATTTCTGTTTTTGCTTTATGCTTTGGGTTATATTAGGGTAGAGTGGGGCAAAGCGCCCATGGCGGGTAAAACGCCCACCCATCATATTTCGTAACCATTTT